>SZWC01014672.1:27310-53622 GCA_023375785.1 Penium margaritaceum
TGTGCCTGTGCCTGTACTTGTGCCTGTGCCTGTACTTGTGCCTGTGCCTGTGCCTTTGCCTGTGCCCGAGCCTGAGCCTGAGCCTAAATGTGTACTTGTTCCTGTGGCTGGGCATGTGCATGTGCGTGTGCGTGTGCGTGCGCGTGCCTGTGCGCGTTCCAGCGTGTACACGCCCACACTCGCTTGTGCGTGCGTTGGTGTGTGTGTGCGTGCGTGCGTGTGTGCGTGTGTCCATGTGTGTGCGTGCGTGTGTGTGTGTGTGTGCGTGCGTGCGTGCGTGCGTGCGTAGGGTGGGCAAAAATATTGTATCAAGTCAATATTTATATCGATATCGACCCTTGATATCGATATCAATATCGAGGGTCGATATCGATACGATATTGATATTGACCCTCAACAGGGGGGCCCCCCAGACCCCCCCCTCACCCTCCCCCTTCCCCCCTCCTAGACCCAATATATCGAGGTCAATATCAAAATATCGATATCGATCTCGATATTGACGTTCGGATAAAAAAATATCGAATATACAAATATCGATATCGATATCGATATCGACAATATTCCCACCCTATGCGTGCGTGTGTGCGTGCGTGCGTCCGTGTATACGCGCGCGTGTGTGTGGGGTGGGGAAGTGGGGGATAGCATGTCGGTTTGCATGCAAGCATGTGCATGTACTTGGGTGCATTGCGTTCCTTTGTCTGTGCCCATACCTGTGTCGGGTTCGTAGCCCTCGGGGCATGCCTGAATGTTGCTGCTGCCTCTGGCAGCTTTGTGCATACTGCCTGAGTGAACCATGCTAATCCATAGCACGATGTGCCATGTTCTGCGATGCCATCCCTTGCCATGCCATGTCATGCCATGCCATGCCATGTCATGCTATGTCATGCCATGCCATGTCATGCCATGCCATGCCATGCCATGTCATGCCATGCCATGCCATGCCATGCCATGCCATAGCCTTGGTCCACTGCACATTGTCAGCAGCTCTGCACCGGGGCATGTCTGCCGTTGCTTTGTGCTGCAGCTGTCGGAGGTGCTGGACAGCATGGAGACCATCGGCTGCAGCGTGGGGCTGCACGCCCGTGCAGTGCACGACGCCGTCAACAAGATGCGCGAGCGCCTACGCTGTGTGGGAGCTGCTGTCTCGCAGCGCCCGCGTGTGCGTGTGCTTGTCGTGGCACAAGTGGGCAGCGGCAAGGACTGGCTCTGCGGGGGGGCCAGCAGCAGTGGCAGCGGCAGTGGAAGCAGTTGCAACAGCAGTGACAGCAGAGGAGGAGGAGGAGCGGCAGAGACGCTGCTCATCGGAGGGGGCCACTGGGTACCAGAAGTGGTGGGTCTGGCTGGAGGGTGGGATGGCGGTCTGCAGGAGCCCGGCTCTGCCTCGGGCGCACTACCATGGCAACGCGTGCTCGCGTTTGCGCCGGAGGTGCTGCTGCTCCCGTCCCCGGATGTGGCAGCAACACTGCAGCCCGATGTGAGTGCCATGAGTGACGGGTGTGGGCTTGTCCTGTTTGTCTTTTCCTCATGCGGGTGGACTCGGGCTTATTGGCGAAGCCTGTGCCTGTGCATTCAGGTGGGATCCCCAGGCACATGTTTATGACAGCCATAGACTGACTGGGGCCCTTGATCACTTTGTCCATGCTCTGAAATGTCGGCATTTTGTGACAGGGATGCCTCCGCGATGGGTGACATGTAGGGCTTGTCTCTCTCTCGCTGGTCTCGTGTGTGGCACGTGTGGGGCCTGGACTCGGCTGAAGAAAGGAGGCAAGGCTGATTGCAGCTGCGCTTGAGAGTCATTCAGGCAGCAGCACTGCCTGAATGAGACAGCTCCTGCCTCTCTTTCGTTGTGCAACGTGTGAGCCCGCCTGCCCTTCTGCTCCTTGCCCCTCCCGAGGGCCTCTCTGGCTGCCATGCAGCGCTTGTCTTATGGTTTTGTGCCGCCGGTTCCTCGCGTGACGCTCGTGCCCACGCACAAACACACGTGCACATGCAGGTGACGCAGCTGGCACGGTGTCAGGGCTTCTGGTCGCTTCCGGCGGTGCAGACGCGCCGCATCTATGCGTGCAGTGACCGTCTGCTCTGCCGGCCCGGTCCTGGTCTTGTGGAAGGAGTGGAGCAGCTTGCAGCGCTTCTGCATCCAGACTGCTTCGACCATTTGTCCACTACCAGCAGCAGCAGGACCAGCACTGCCGGTGGATGTGGTGGTAGCAGCAGCAGGAGTAGCAGCAGCAACAGCAGCAGTAGCAGTAGCTCGCCGTCTTTGGCCAAGTCGATGACGTTTGCATCTTCCACAGCTCCCTCGCCGGCGTCCCTGAGGTCCTCTGCATCGTTCTCATCGTCTCCAGCTTGCGGAGCCCCTGCTGCCGTTGCTGCGGCTGCTGCTGCAGCTGTCGTTGCTGCTGCTGCTCGCGCAGGGAGACACTGTGTAGCCCAGAGTACCCCTTCACCGTTTTGGAAGCTCCAGCTGCCTCCAGGACAGCACTGCCGGCCAGAGGACCTTTGGAAGAGATTTGACCCATGCTGAAACTTCAGGATGCCACCGTAGTCTCCTAAAGTTGCAGAGGTTAGAAAGCATAGAATGTGTAGGGATTGAGTGCTATTCGTTGAGCATCGCTTTAGTCATTCGATCATTTCAAGGTGCACACCCACCCTAACTCCAAAATGGTTGATGGGTACAAGTCAGTTCACTGGGCTGACAGTCCATCATGGTTTTGCGCATCCTGGGTGGAATGCATGTGTGTGAACGTGGGGTTCAAAGCACTAGATACGTTTTCTTGTACAGTAGCGTCAAACATCATATAGCATGGGATGTGGTGTGGGAAGGCACGCAGCATGTGGGACATTGGTGTTGTCAAGGTAGCAATCTATCAATACACAAGTGCGGTTGTCGTTGCACTAACATGTGAAGGCCAATGCATCCACATCCATGGCGTGCTTCGCTCGACGTACTCTCCCACTCTCACTCCTCCCCACTCCCCGGTTGGCACAACCCTAGCTAGTACTAGTGGTATCACCGTGGTGAGAAACCTCCCTCACGCTCCACGGTCCACGGGTCATGGTTGGGGAGCAGTGGCCCACACCATCATGCAAAACAACGCCGACCTCTTATGTCGCCCATTGCTGGGTGCAACAAAGCGTAGGGTTGCTGCACTCACTGTAGCACTCCTTCGCCCCCTCTGCATCTTGCTCCATGTCTCCACATCTCTTAGCGATGGTGGCATCTTGCAACCATGTGATCGCAAGCAGCACGTCCTGCCGGACATCGGTGTCTACCGCCACTCCCAGGGTCTGTTGGTTTTCGTGCATCTCTCATTGTACTCTGTTGTGTCCTCCCGGCTTGTGTACATCGGCGTGCAGATGACTGACGGCGAGACTTGACGTCGCTGGAGTGTCGCTCGGTGGAGCCGACGCACGCTGAGGCCCACTCATCCGTCGCTGGAGCCTCCTCCCTCTGGCGATGCACTCAGCTCCATTAGCAGGCCTCCTCGGTGGTCGGGCTGCCGGCGGTCACTGCCACTGCAGATGCTGTCTGCATGCACCTAACGCTGTGTCTGGCTGTGGCATTGCATCTGCAGCAACATGCGGTGCCTAGGGTCCATGTCTCCTGCTGTATGGCCCTGTTTGGCATCGTTGACTGTCGTAGGCACTGCCTGGGTTCGGGCAGCCATAACTCCTTGTTGCTATTTTTCTAGCTGATTCTGACCGCACGACTGCGTTCACAGTGTTGGTATTATGGTATGGTCCAGTTTTCAGGCAAAACGAACGACGCCCGGGTTTTGGGCTGTCGGGCGTCTGGCAGGGCTCACCGAGAAAACCCTGCCTGCCAGAAAATAGGTCTAGCACTATTTTCTGGGGCAACTATATCCGAACTGACTGGTTTGCGACTCGCCTAGACAAAAAGTGACCGGTTCAGATCACGACGATGATAAGTGCCTGTTCCGAATGCTGTTATCCAAAAAATGTCGATTTCGGATTTTCATGTCCAGTTTATGCCTAGGACCAAGCCGCTAACATACGAGGACCCGCTTTCGTTGGAATCCAGTATCGCATAGACTAATCCAACGACCGAGTAATCAGCGACGGTCATATATGGCGACCGTTGTGCATGTTCGCCAGGCTCGACGACATTTCGTGCAGACTCAGCCTCAATTTTCACGTTTCACCAAACAGTGCCCAAAACAATCGCAGCCGCTCGTAGAACGGATAGTGCAAGATCCGTGGCGGCCAGAAGCTCGACAACTTTCGCTAGTCCTTGCGCTAGCCGTCGGATAGCGAAAAACAGGTTAGGGAACGCCGGAAGCCGACTCTCATTGGTTCCGATGCGTGAAAAGCGCTTGTGATTCGTTGTTGTCTTGTGGGATAGAACCTTTTTTTTGCTTCGGTGGTGCCGTGGGTCGGAAACCCGTCGGCTTCGCTGAAGAAAGCTGCGTACGTGATTTTGACTGCCATCAACATGTCCATTCTGGCCTTCACACGGGCATGCGATGGAAATGCGCTCCCAATATAGGCCTCTCCGCACAACCAGGAAACACTACGGCATCTTACAGCTACGACTTCCAACCGGAGGCAGTCCGCGTCAAGAGGGGGGTCGAACACGACACCTCTCACAAATTCAGCCTATTTTCTGACTGGCTGGTTAGCTGAGTAACAAGTTCTACACTAGTGGGGGGAGCTAGAACTTGGAGGGGTCTCCCATTGTTGCTCATTCTTCATTCCTAATCAGTTAATTTCAGTTTTCAGCTGCTTTCTTGCACTAACACTGGCGCGCGCGTTTCTGAGTTATTAACCCAGAGCTTCCAGACTTAGAATCTAGAGCAGCCGACTGAGGAAGCAGCAGACTTAAGCAACGAGCGTGGAAGCCCGCATGCTGCATCAACAACGCTGCTGCCCCAACCTGCTGCCTAGGTCTTCCAGCTTGGTATCAGAGCCAGAGCGTAGCAGCAGCAGGAGAAGACTGGCGTAGAGGTGCCAGACAATGCCGGCGGACCCCCATACGCGCCAGTGCAGGGGAAATGCTGCCGGATTTTTTCCGGCAGCAATGACCCCCACGCGTGACGCAAGGAGGTGAGCGGCAGGCGTCCAACACTTGCGGGCGACGACGCACGCTACAACGTCATCCAGGTGCAATGACTGGTGCCAGCACAGAGCAGCAGCAGTGTGCAGCAGCGGTAGCGGCAGGCAACGGCAGCGAGCAGTGACAGTTACAGCCAGCAGCAGCAGCGTGCAGCAGCAGCAGCAACAAGCAGAAGCAGCAGCTCACAGCAGCCCGCAACAGCAGCAGCCCGCAGCGGCCTGCAGCAGCAGCCCGCAGTAGTAGCAGCCCGTAGCAGCAGCCCATAGCACCAGCCCGCAACAGCAGCAAGCAGCAGCGGCAGCAAGCAGCAGCTGCAGTAGCGTGTAGTAGCAGCAGCAGGCTGCAGCAGTAGTAGCAGCGAGCCGCAGCAGCGGCTGCAGCAAGCAACTGCCTGTAGCGGCTGCTAGCAGCGGCTGCTGCTGCTTGCTCCCCGCAGCGAGCAGTAGCCCGCTGCTGCCACCGAGCAGCAGCTCGCTGCTAGCGAGCAGCAGCCCACTGCCAGCGAGCAGAAGCTCGCTGCCAACGAGCAGCAGCCCGTTGCCAGCGAGCAGCAGCCCGTTGCCAGCGAGCAACAACCCGCTGCTCGTAGCTAACAGCGGGCTGCTGCCCGCTATGACAGATGAGAAAAGGAAAAAAAAGCAAGAAAAAAAATCCCCCACCCCACCAGCTTCGTTGCCGCGGCTGTAGTAGCTACCTTAGCTGCTACAGCCGCTGCAACAGCCGCAACAGCCCGCAACAGCAGTAGTTGCTGCTGCAACTGTAGCCGCAACGGCAGTAGCAGCAGTAGTAGCAACAGCCGTAGCAGCAGCTGCAACAGCAGCAGCAGCAGCAGAAGCTGCAACAGTAGCAGCAACACCACCAATCGCAGCAGCAACAACAGCACCACCAATAGCAGCAGCAGAAACAGCAGTAGCTGCAGCAGCAACTACAGCAGCAGCAGCAACAACAGCTACAGCAGCGGCCCCAACAACCGCCACTGCTGACGTCATCATCCCACTGCTGACGTCACTGCTGACGTCACTGCTGACATCCTCAATTTAATAATAAACCAAAAAAAGGGGGATAAGGGAAGGGGGATGTAAACCTAAGGGTGGGCAAGATGTCCACCGCCCTCAGCTGACGTCACTGCTAACGTCAGCACCACAAAAAAACAAAACAAAGGGGCATCACACCATGGCTGGTAGCCCCACTAGAGAGGGGTCCTCCTCTGTTGGGGGGACCCCCACCCCCCCTTTCTTGCAGCGGCTGCAATAGCAGCAGCAGTAGCAGCGACAACAGCAGCAGCATCAGCAGCAACAGCATCAGCGGCAGCAGCAGTAGCACCAGCAGTAGTAGCAGCAGTAGGAGCAGCAGGAGCAGCACGAGCAGCAGGAGCAGCACCAATAGTAGGAGCAGCAGGAGCAACAGAAGCAGCAGCACCAGTAGTAGCAGCAGCAGCAGCAAGAGCAACAACAGCAGCAGCAGTGGCAGCAGCCCCCTGGTGGCGTTGGCGACAACCCTGACCCCCTCGCTGCTCTTCAGCAACAGCTTGCCGCCCTGACGTAGCAGCTCACGGCACTGCAGCCGTTGGTCTCTCAGACTACCACCAGTGCGCCGCCATCCTTCACCTCTCCATGTCACGCCAGCCAAGTTGTGTCTGCTGCCACAAATTACGTGGCGCAACAGTAGACTCAGCGCCAGCGGCAGACAGTGACCTCCGTCCTTGGCCCCACTGTGGGTGCCGGCCGCACGCAAAAGGATTTTGAGACGCCGCCGCCGCCGCTTCAGGCCGACAAGCAGTTCCGGAGCTGGGAACTCAGCTTCCGGATCTGGGCACAGGGTGAGGGCCTGTGGGCATACTACACCCTGCCGTATGACGCCACCCTGGCCGACCAGTTATATGACGCTGGTTGTGCCGCCCGTGCTCTAGTACCTGTCGCCCCTCCGGGTTCCCGCCTCGCCCTCGAGCCCTTCTTAGGCGACTGGCGCTACACTGGACCCTGCAGCTGCGTGGCACGTCCTCACTCGTCCCTATCGCCTGTCCAGCGAGGTTGAGACCAGCCGCCTGCTGCAAGATTTCAACTCTCTGCACATGGGGGAGACGGAGACGGTCACCTCCTACTGGTAGCGGGCGGAGGACATCCTCCGTCGCCTCGGGACCTCTGCCCCACCCCCTCTGGTCGCACTCCTCACCATCAAGCGTGGTGCCACCGAAGCGTACGCGGACGTCTTCGTCCATTATTCTCACGACGTCCTCTCCACCATGGCGGCCCAGGGCACCCTCATGCCCTGGGTATACGAGCTCTTCCTCCGAATTGAGGAAGCTTGTCTAGAGTCCCGTCTCCAGCGCACGGAGGCCCTCGCCTCCTCTGCCATCGCCTCCGTGGCCGTCGCTTCCCCCGTCGCAGCCGCCTCATCGTCGTCGGGGAAGAAGAAGCGTCAGAACACGAAAGGCAAAGGTCCACAACAGCAGCAGCAACAACCGTCGACTGGGTCCAGTGATGGAGCCTCGGTCTGCCACAACTGCGGCCAGCCCGGGTACGGGTGGTACACGTGCCCTCTACCAACGGATGAGGTGCGCATCATCGCCACCATGCGTCGCCAGCGGGAGCGCCGTCTCGCTCCGCCGTCGTAGCCGTCGCCGACTCTGATACTTCGGCCTCATCCAGCAGCTCCACCACTCCGGTTGCTTCGCCGGTCCAGCCGACACCAGTGCTGCAGCAGTCAACGCCGGCACAGTCCTCCTTCTACCCGGGCTCCGGCGCCATCACCCCGCACTCCGTCTACACCCTCGGGTCGTCCTCCCGTGAGCGTCAGTTGGAGCAGTTCATCGCGCTCCACCTCGGCCTGCCTCGCCTTCCTCCCCAGGGAAGTGCGAGTTGCATCCCTTCCTGCTCTCCTGCCCAGCCTTGCATGACTGAGACTGAGCTACGGTCGTGTCCCGTTGCCTCGTCTGTCTCGTCGTCTCCCATGGCCTCCGCTACCCCTTCCCATGACGACGTTGCATGGCTTGATGATTGGCAGTCTCGGTTTGCACCTCCTTCCACCGCGTCCGTGTCCCTTGCTTGCTGTCATGTGACCGTTAGCGATCTGGTGACCCCGGTCCAGGACCCTGCCGAGACCTGGATCATCGACTCCGGGGCCACGCATCACATGACGGCCTATCGTGAGGCCTTCAGTATGCTTGGTCTTGTTGGCGATGTCTTCGGTGTCCGGACAGGCTCCGGACAGATGTTGCCTGTCCGTGGTGTTGGCGTCGTTCGTTTTTGTGGTCCTTCCGGTGATGTTTTCCTGACCGATGTCCTCTTCGTCCCTGGTCTTGAGCTCAACCTCCTGTCCATCACAGCCCTCGACCGCATGGACATGGACGTTGTGCACTCGCGTGGTGTTGGCACTATGTCGCTCCGTCCGTCTGGTCTTGTCGTACTGCACGCCACCGCCCATGGCAACCCGTGGCATGTACCTCGCCTCTCCTCCTCTCCTTCCGTCTCCTCCCTGTCGGCCACCACAAGCCATGTGTTTGTCACCAGTACGCTTCCTCCTCAGCACACTCGCCTCTTGCACCGCCGCCTCTGCCACGTCCACTCTGCCGCCGTAGACAGCATGCTCCGCACCCAGCCGGCCAAGGTTCTGACCCGGAGACTTTCCCCCTCCCGTGCCCCACTGAGTGCATTGATTATGCCCAGGGGAAAACACACCGGTCTACCTACCCTTTGTCTTCCTCCCGTGCGTCCGCCCCTCTCAACCTTGTCCATTCCGATGTCATGGGCCCTCTCCCCACCGAGTCCGTCGGCGAACACGACCGATATGTCCTCACCCTCACTCACAACTATTCTCGCTACCGCTGGGTCTTCTGCCTTCAGCAGAAGATGATGTCGCCCGAGCCATCCAGGACTGGCTTGTGCTCGCGGAGCGTGAGTGTGGCCGCTCTCTCGCCACTTTGGCTCCGATCGCGGTGGTGAATACATGGGTGAGACCACGACCTTTCTCGCCTCCCGCGGGATCCACCATGAGACGTCCGCGCCCTATACTCCCGCCCAGAACGGTGTCTCCGAACGGTGGAACCGTACCATGGCCGACGCCGTCCGCACCATGCGGGTCGAGTCCGGTCTTTTCGATGGCTTCTATTTTGAAGCCATGGCTTACATGACATGGGTCTGGAACTGGATTCCCCACGGTCCCCTTCCCCGCCAGTCCACACCGTACCAGCATTGGTGCGGTCAGCGAGCTGACCTCCGCCCGGCTCGCGTCTAGGGCTGCGTGGCCATTGTGTGGCTGCCCGCCCTGCAGCAGGGCGGCAAGCTCACCCCCAACGGATGTCCCTGCACCTTCCTTGGTGTCTCTCGTCAGTCCAAGGCTTGGCGGTTCTGGGATCCCTCCTGGCACTGCATCGTCGAGTCCCGCGATGCCCTTTTCTTCAAGGACCTGTTTCCTCGTGACCTCATTCGCTCCGGCTCGTCCGTGTCTGTCCCGTTGCGTGGGGGAGTGGTGAGTTCTTCCTCCATCTTGTCGCTTCCGGGTGACACATCCCATAGTCCCTGTGAGCCGGCAGCCCCAGTCGCGTCCGCTGGTCCCTCCGAGCCGGCAGCCCCAGTCGCGTCTGCTGGTCCCTCCGGGCCGGCAGCCCCAGTCGCGTCTGCTGGTCCCTCCGGGGCAGCAGTCCCAGTCGTGTCCACTAGTCTCTCTGAGCCGGCAGCCCCAGTCACGTCTGCTGGTCCCTCCGAGCCGGCAGTCCCAGTCGTGTCCACTGGTCTCTCTGAGCCAGTAGCCCCAGTCGCCTCTACTGGTCCCTCCCGGCCAGCAGCCCCAGTCGTGTCCACTGGTCTCTCTGAGCCGGTAGCCTTAGTCGCCTCTACTGGTCCCTCCGGGCCGGCAGCCCTTGTCGCATCCGCTGGTCCCTCCGGGCCAGCAGCCCCAGTTGTGCCCCCTGGTCCCTCCGGGCCGGCAGCCCCAGTTGCGTCCGCTGGTCCCTCCGGGCCGGCAGCCCCAGTTGCGTCCGCTGGTCCCTCCGGGCCGGCAGCCCCAGTCACGTCCATCGGTCCCTCCGGGCCGGCAGCCCCATATGCGTCCGCTGGCCCCTCCGGGCCAGCAGCTCCCGACGCGCCTGCTGGCCCCTCCTGGCCAGCAGTCCCAGCCGCATCCGCCGGCCCCTCCGGGCCAGCAACCCCGTCCGCCTCCATTGGCCCGTCGGACTCAGTGCCATCGCCTACCCAACCACGCTACACACGTGGCCCTGGCGGCAGTCTCCGACCCAGTCAGTCGGTGAGCGCGTAGACCGTGGCACCGTGCTCCATGGCGCCCCGACCCCTCGTGGCCCCACATGTCTCCTTCACTCCCACTGTCGTGAGTGGGGACCCTGGCACCAAGGCCCTCGGCTTGACCTCCTTGGCCATCATTACAGACCTTCACCCGGGCTCCACACTGGGCTACGTCATGCTTCATCACAAGCATCGGTACGCTGTCGTGGCTGCACTCGCGCGTATCCCACCTGGGGCTCGAGGTGCACACGCTCTCTCAGTCCGCTCCACAGTACGCCCGAAGGACCCAGCTACCCTCCGCGAGACATGAGCCTCTCCTGAGGCCACACACTGGGATGCTGCTTCCGTCGATGAGCTCGCCGCTATCCGTCAGCACCATGTGTACGACCTTGTCGACCTTCCTCCAGGTCGGAAGGCCATCGGTGCCAAGTGGGTCTTTCGGCGCAAGTGGAAGCCCGACGGGTCCTTGGACAAGTACAAGGCCCGCCTTACGGCCAAGGGGTTTGCCCAGATTCCTGGGGTCGACTACGAGCAGATCTTTGCCCCACTTGGCCGGTTCTCCACTAGCCGGGCGCTCTTCAACCTGGTCGCCCAGCATGGGTGGGAGCTGCATCAGATGGATGTGAGCAATGCCTTTCTCCATGGTTCACTGGAGGGTGAGAAGCTCTACATGGTGCAGTTCCAGGATTTGACGATGGCACCGGGAGATTCTGGCGACTGCATAAGGCCCTGTATGGCTTGAAGCAGTCGCCTTGGTGCTGGAACCAAGAAATCAGCAGCACGCTCCTTCGTGGCGGACTCCAGCGCAGCACCGCTGACCCCGCACTGTTTGTCAGTCTGTGAGGCCAGACCTTCGCCGTTGTTCTCGTTTACGTCGATGATCTCCTCATTGTGTCACCAGACACGGCTTCCATCCAGCGTGTCAAGGACTTGCTACACGCTGCCTATCAGATGAAGGATCTCGGATCTGCCAGAGTCTTCCTGGGCATGGAGCATGAGCATGATCGGTCCCAGGGCGTCCTGCACATCCATTGGGCCGCCTATGTACAGATGCTGTCTACGCGCTTTGCGGAAGACCTGCCACTCGTGCCGAGCGCATCCTCAACCATGTAACCGGATGGTCAGGTGAAGCTGAAGAGTCCTGACCCATCTATTGTGGGGCCAGTTGATGTGACCACGTACCTGCGAGTCATCGGGTCACTGATGTTCCTGGCAACGACAACGCGCCCAAACATCGCGTTCGCCGTCAACCTCCTGGCCCAGTTTTCTTAGGAGTCGTGTCACTTCCACTACGAGGCCGCGATCTGAGTACTGCGCTATGTTGTCTCGACTCCTCGGCGAGGTCTCATGTTCCGCCGTCAGCTGTCTGTTGTCGCCGTGGACTACACCGACAGTGACTGGGCCGACAGTCCGGACGGTAAGAGTCACACTGGCTGGATCTTTCTGATTGGCGGCACAACTATGTCCTGGCGCAGTGGCAAGCAGGGGTGCATTGCACGCAGCACTGCTAAGGCTGAGTACGTTGCTCTTAGCTCAGGCGCATGTGAGAGTGTGTGGTTGCGTCGTCTGTTGTTTCAGTTACGTCAGTCTGTCGCATCCATCACGTTGCATTGTAACAATGAGAGTGCCATGGCCATTGCCGACAATGACGGCGTGCATCACACACGCACAAAGTACATCAATGTTCAGTATCACTATGTGCGTTCGTTGTTGCATGACAGCAGCATCAGCATCGTCTGGGTTGAGACAGCACGGTAGTTGGCTGACTTCTTGACCAAGGCATTGAAGCGCGACTCATTCAAGAAGGCTGTGAGTTCAGTCGGCATGCGTCTGTGAGTGACTCTCTCTGTCCCTGCTTGCGATTCTACTTGGCCTGGGGGAGTTTGGTCGTTGATTGTGCCTCTGCCCGCACATGTGCACTACGCCTGTGAGTCATGGGGGAGTGTTGGTTTTTGTGCATCTCTCATTGTACTCTGTTTTGTCCTCCCGACTTGTGTACATCGGCGTGCAGTTGACTGACGGCGAGACTTGACGCCTCTGGAGTGTCACTCGGTGGAGCCGACGCACGCTGAGGCCCACTCATCCATCACTGGAGCCTCCTCCCTCTGGCCATGCACTCAGCTCCATCGGCAGGCCTCCTCAGTGGTCGGGCCGCCGGCGGTCAATGCCACTGCAGATGCTCTCTGCATGCACCTAGCGCTGTGTCTGGCTGTGGCATTGCATCTGCAGCATCATGCGGTGCCTAGGGTCCATGTCTCCTGCTGTATGGCCCTGTCTGGCATCGTTGACTGTCATAGGCACTGCCTGGGTTTGGGCAGCCATAACTCCTTGTTGCTATTTTTCTAGCTGATTCTGACCGCACAACTGCGTTTGCAACGTCAGTATTATGGTATGGTCCAGTTTCAGGCAAAACGGACGACGCCCGGGTTTTGGGCTGTCGGCGTCTGGCATGGCTCACCGAGAAAACCCTGCCTGCCAGAAAATAGGTCTAGCACTATTTTCTAATTGGCTGGTTAACTGAGTAGCAAGTTCTACACTAGTGGAGGGGGAGCTAGAACTTGGAGGGGTCTCCCATTGTTGCTCATTCTTCATTCCTAATCAGTGACTTTCAGTTTTCAGATGCTTTCTGGCGCTAACACTGGCGCGCACGTTTCTGAGTAACAAAACCAGAGCTTCCACACTTAGACTCTAGAGCAGCCGACTGAGGAAGCAGCAGACTTAAGCAACGAGCGTGGAAGCCCGCACGCTGCATCAACAGTGCTGCTGCCCCAACCTGCTGCCTAGGTCTTCCAGCTGGTTCTGGCCTCGGCAGTCTTTCCACACAGCAGATTCTGCACCTCTTGTTCGTGCAGTTGTTCATGCACTTGGTCAGTGTTGGTTTTTGCACATCTCTCATTGTGCTCTGCTGTGTCCTCCCGGCCTGTGTACATTGGTGTGCAAATGACTGACGGCGAGACTCGACGATGCTGGAGTGTTGCCCGGTGGAGCCGACGCACGCTGAGGCCTACTCGCAGTTCGCTGAAGCTTCCTCCCTCCGGCGACGTGCTCAGCTCCATTGGCAGGCCTCCTCCGCGGTCAGGCCGCCGGTGGTCACTGCCACCGCAGATGCTGTCTGTATGCACCCAGCGCTAGTTCTGACTCTTCCATTGCGTCTGCAGCATCGTCCTCTGCCTAGGGTCCATGTCTCTTGCTGCTTGTCACTGTTTGACGTCATGAACCGTCGTAGGCACTACCTGGGTTCAGGCATTCATAACTCTTTGCTGCTATTTTTCTAGCTGATTCTTACCACGTGACTGCGTTCGTAGCGTTGGTATTATGGTATGGTCCAATTTTCAGGCAAAACGGACAACGTCTGGGTTTTGGGCTGTCGGGCGTCTGGCAGGGCTCACCGAGAAAACCCTGCCTGTAGTGTTGTTCTTCGTGCCTCTGTTGTGGATGACCTATATCGTGTTCCTCGGATCTCTTCTTCTCCTTGCTCCCCTTCCCTTCCTTCTCGTGTGTTTGTCACTGGTGTCCTGTCTGCTGAGCACTAGTGCCTACTGTATCGACGTCTGTGTCATGTGGACTCCGACACTGTGTCGAAGCTCATTAGGACACAGCCCGTCCTCGGTCTTGACGCGGCCTCTTTCGAGAAGCCACCCAAGACCGATTGTCTGTTCTGCGCTCAGGGTAAGTTGCATTGCTGTACCTACCCTGAATCCCGTTCTCGAGGCCTTCGCCCCCTCGAGCTAGTCCATTCGGACCTTCTCGGTCCTCTCCCTATCGAGTCCTTATCCGATCGGGGCCGATATGTCCTGACCCTGACCGATGACTTCGCTCGGATGCGGTGGGTCTACAGCCTGTGCCAGAAGAGTGATGCCGCTCTCACGGTTCGTCTCTAGCTAGTGATGGCTGAGCGTCAGTGTCACCACTCACTGCATACCTTCCACTCGGATCGCGGCGACGAGTTTCTTGGTTGAATGGAAAATTTCTTTGCCGAGCGCGGGATTTTTCACCAGGTCTCTGCTCCTGCCACTCCTCAGAAGAACGGTATGTCTGAGCGATGGAACGCACCATGGAGGATGTGGTTCGTGCTATGCTATCTGAGTGTGGTCTCTTGGAATCCTTCACCTTCGAAGGATTCGCCTACATGACGTGGGTCTGGAACCGCCTCCCGCACGGTCCTCTTCCGGACCACGTTACACCATATGAGCTCTGGTTTGGCCACCGTGCCGATCTGCGTCTTGCTCGTGTCTGGAGCTCAGTGGATCCTGTGTGGTACATGGAGGATCAGCAGGGGTCCAAGGTCTCTCCGCGGGGTCGCTTGTGTGCCTTCATTGATGTCTCCCCGCGGTCAAAGGCCTGGCGTTTTTGGGACCCCGCCCGTCGTCGCATTGTTGAGTCCCGCAATGCGCTCTTCCTTGAGTCTCTCACCTACCGCGATTTGACCTCGATTGTGTCGATGTCTGTCACACACGTTCCTACGTGTGAGGTTTCTTGACGGATGGGGGAGTCTAAGCCAACGAGCACCTCTCGTCCGACTGATGTGTCCGTTCTAGCCCCCTCCACTTCACGGTCTCCAGCTCTTGATGACCCGGCGATCATCGCTGTCGGCCTAAAGACCTCTCCCATCCAGCCTGCCTCCTCTCCTACACCCTCATGCCCCACAGACACCCATGATGCTATCCCTCTGTCCACCGGTACTCCTCTCTCTGAGGGCGGTCCTGCTGCCACTCCCAGTCCTGCGTCTCCCATCCATTCACCAGCCTCTCCTCCCACTACATCACCTGCCCCTGTGCCTCAGTCCTCATCGGATGTGGTCATGCCTGTCTCTGAGCCTGCGGTCAGCCCTTCGAGCCTAGGCTACTCGCGTGAGCCCGGTGGTCGTCTTCGACCGTTGGGCTCCGGAGCCCAGCGAGTGTCAGGTCCCGCACCCGGGCGCTCCACTTCCAACGTTGCGAGTGGAGATCTCGGCACAAAGGCCCTCGGCCTGAGTGTCCATACAGATCACACAGAGGTACATCTAGCATGTCCTGTAGGGCACGATCTCGTCACTCGTGAGTTTCGTACCGCTTGTGATGCAGCAGCTGACCTTGTGGTCGTCAGGTCGAGTTCTGAGGCGTGTGCACTCGCCACTCAGAGCTCTCCCTCGTTGGTGCCTGATCCGGGCACACTGAGGGGCGCCCTCTCATCAGAGGATGCCGATGCCTGGCGTGCCGCCTGCGAGGATGAGCTTAGTGCCATCCGAGAGCACGGAGTTTACGAGCTAGTCGACATTCCACCTGGGAGGAAGGCGATTCAGGTCAAGTGGGTCTTTCGCAAGAAGGTGAAGCCGGATGGCTCATTGGAACGCCACAAGGCTCACTTGGTCGTCAAGGGGTACTCTCAGATCGAGGGCGTTGATTACACTGACACCTTTGTCCCTATCGGCCGCATGACCTCAGCTCGCGCTCTGTTTGGTGTGGTGGCTCAACATGACTGGGAACTGCTCCAGATGGATGTTAACAATGCGTTCCTCCATGGCTCTCTGGATGAGGAGATTTACGTGACCCAGCCACCAGGCTTTGAGGACGGTGACAAGGTCTGGCGCTTGTGCAAGTCCTTGTACGGACTCAAACATTCTCCTTGGTGCTGGAACCGGGAGATCACAGGCACTCTGACTCGTGCGGGATATGTACAGAGCGAGGCAGATCCCTCTCTTTTCATCCGACAGGCGCCTGAGCGGTTCACTGCCATCCTGGTTTATGTGGATGACCTCCTGATCGCGTCTCCCTCCATGGAGGCCGTGAAGGAGGCCAAGGCGGCCCTCCAGACTGCATATAGGATGAAGGACCTTGGTCCTAGAGCGGAGTTTCTTGGCACGGAGATTGTACGAGACTGCAGAAGCCGGACGCTTCTGTTGCATCAGGCCTAATACGCACGCGTTGTGGGGGAGCGCTTTAGTGACCTCCTTGGCGTAGTGCCAACGGCCTCCACACCTCTCACACCTGACGGGCAGGACGCTCTGAAGGTGGACGATCCCACTCAGCTGGGGGAGACAGTGGATGTGACCTTGTACCTCCGCCTCATCGGATCTCTGATGTACCTGGCCACTAACACACGCCCCAACATCGCTTTTGCCGTCAACCTCCTTGCACAGTTTTCGCAGGCTCCACATGCTAGAGCCCTCCAGGCGGCTGTGCGAGTGGTGCGGTACGTGTTTTCCACACCGTACCTCAGACTCTGCTTTCGCCGGCAGCGTTCGGTGGTTCTTGACGGCTACACCGACAGCGACTGGGCCTAGAGCCCAGATAGACGCAGTCGCACGGCTTACGTGTTTCTGCTCGGTGGTACCGCTGTGTCCTGGCACAGTGGGAAGCAGGGTTGCATTGTACGTAGCTCGTTGGAGGCAGAGTATGTTGCCCTGGGTGCAGGGGCTGTTGAGGCAGTGTGGCTGCAGCGCCTGTTCCTTGAGCTGGGTCAGTCAGTGCCCGCCATTGTGCTTCATTGTGAAAACCAGAGTGCTCTTGCCATTGCGGAGAACTATGGTATCTTTCATGCTCGCAGGAAGAAGATTGCGGTTGAGCATCACTTTGTGCGTGATTTGGTGGAGCGACACGTGATCTCCGTCATATGGGACGGCACTGATATGCAGTGTGCTGACTTCTTGATGAAGGCACTGGCGCGCGGGAAGCTTTTGGTGGCCATTTGTTTCGTTGGGCTTCGCCCATTGCCTCAGAGTGGTTGAGTACGGAGTGTCTCTGTGTCTGTGTCACGACTGTTTTTGCACTCGTTGTTGCACTCGTTTCAATGCTGCACGTTTATGGACATGCGTACCATCAGGTCATGAGAGAGTGTTGTGATTTTTGACGTTCCTGTCGACCTGTACAATTTACTGTGACCACCCGGCCGTCCATGCTCGTGCAGATCCCTGATGCGGACCCAGGTGGCACCGGGGCGTCGTCTGGTGGTGGACTACCTGCTCGGAGCTGATCGACAGTCGCCCCAGAGTCCTGGATGTTGTCTAGGACCTTCTGCAGTTTTTTTGCAGCTTGTAGGATTTTATCGGTGGACTGGCCGTGGGCCCGATTTGCATGTCTTTGCATTGTGCGTCCACCGTTTGTTGCCGGATGCATGCACGTCACCAGTCGTAGCGTCGGGCTTGAGATTCTGCACGTGTAGGTTCAGATGGCGTAGCGTTCTGACTTGTCTACGCTGAGTTACGTCCAAAACAGTGGTTTTGGGCCGGTTTTAGGACAGACCTTGCACTGCCGCGTGCGACACCCGCCGTGCGCCGCGGCAGGTACTTATGCCATGGACCTGTCATTTGTCATTTCTCTCTGTAAATGCTATTGAAGCATTCGGACACTTTGCCTTGTGTCCCCTGGCCAGACCCTTGCCGTCGTGTGCACGACTTGTGACTATCGTCATCGTATGACCAGGCACTGATGCTTAGTCAGCGGCAATATCGCTAGGAAGCTTCCACACATTTTCTCAGCCGTGTCTGGCTGGCAGCCTGTACCAAAAAAAAGGAGTAGCAGCTCGCAGCAGCAGCTTGCGGCAGCGGCTGCGAGCATTGACAGCGCGCAGCGGCGGCAACAGCTCGTAGCAGCGGCGGCATCAGCAGCCGCGAGCAGCAGCAGCAGCGCAGCAGCAGCATTGCAGCTGCTGCGCAGTTTCTGCTATGCAGAAACTGCACAGCACTGCGCAACGCTGCGTGGCACTACGCTGGTTTGCGCAACCCCTGCGCAGCCGCGAGCAGGGGGTGACGAGGTCACGCCCACCGGTCACGCGGAGTTCGCGTGACCTTCCAAAAAAACGTTGGCGTAAAATACGCTAGCGAAAAAACGCTAGCTTTTTTTGCTAGCGTAAGAAATGCTGATGTCATCATCGGTTGTGCTAACGTCAGCAATTTTGGGGTCAAACCGTCAATTTTTTTTAACGCTTCAACTCATCGAGAAACGCTGTCAATTTGTCATTCAGAGAATGTTTGACGTTCGGCCCCATACTGAGCGCTGACATGGCTCCGACCGGTGACAAGGACAAAGGACCACCAGATCCTTCTTCCTCCTCCTCCGGGGTCATGAGCCCACGCTCGCAGGCCATTGCGGACCTGCGAAGTCAGCAGGATGAGATACGTCGCCTACAACAGTAGCAGACCGACGCCATTCGCACGCTCACTGATCTTCTTCAGAGTCAGTCCACGGCCCCATAGCACACCTCCGGGGGAGTCGACGGTGTCACACCTTCTGTATAGCAGTCAGCATCTACATCGAGGAGAGCGACAGGATAGGACCCGCCACTTCTTTATCCTTTGGAGGAGGACCCTGATATGCCAGGCATGAATGATGACACTCCCGAGAGGGAGATTCCCTTACTTCAGTAGCGTCTTCGCCAGTTGCAGACGAGTTCCAGTTCCCCGTTCCCGGAGATCCGATCTTCGCTTGAGACCTACCTCGGCGAATTTCCTCATCCCAATGTCTTCCCCATCCCTCATCTTTCCCATCCTGTGGTTGCTCTCCCTACGGAGCGGCAACCTAAGGACTTCAAGACACCACCCCCACGATATGTCAGCGAGGACGGCTTTGACTGCTGGGAGACCCTTTTCCAGGTCAGGGCCACTTCAGAGGGAGTTTGGCCCTACTACCACAGTCAGTACCAGGTTACGGACTATGCTCAGGTGCTGACAGCAGCTCGGGCGATGCGCGGACTTCTTTACGCCATGCCTCGCAAGACTGTCGTGGACTTTCGCCCCTTCCTTGGAGAGGCCGGCACAGGTGCGGGTGCTGACCCACATCGGGGCTGGGAGCTGGAATTGTCCCTGCTTGCTGCAGAGACGCACGCCACCCGCGCGGCTCACATCTGCGCCTTCCACCAGGGACCTGCCAAGCTTGCAGCCGCTTACTGGCGGCGCGCCATGCACATCTACACGCGTCTTGGGACCGCAGGAGGGACACAGCTGTGGGTGCTTCGCACGCTCATGATCAGAGTCCATCTTGAGCATGCCGACATCTTCACGAGGTACAGCGACGCAGCGCTCGAGCCTTTCTCCAGCTCCCTTCAGCTTCTTCCTTGGGCACATCAGCTTTTCCTCCAAGTGACATCCGCTCGTGAGGCAGCCGTCGTCCACCATGAGAGTTCACTTGATGCACCGGTCATCGCGTCACCATCGACGCCTCTCTCGCAGTTCACTTCTCCATCCTCTGGCATGCCCTCCTCTTCTCCTTCCACCCCAGCTATCCTGACTCAGACGCAGGATGTGGCAGCAGTAGTACAGGGGAAGAAGAGCAGGAAGAAGCGTGGCTCGGGCCAGCAGTAGTCACTACAGCAGCAGTCACCGTAGCAGAAGTCATCAGGCGGTAGCAGTGGATGCACACTGCTACACCGAGTGCCAGCAGTGGAGGTGCTCACCGCTACACCGAGTGCCAGCAGCCGCTCGACTGGGCTCAGATCACTCGCGGTCTTCAGGCTACACACGTTTAGCGGTCTGCGTCGAGCAACACAGCCTCTGGTCGCGCGACGACCACAACAGCAGCAGTTCCCGCGTCCCCACCGGCGAGCAGCGGAGACCTGGACCCCCGTGACCGCACCATCGCCGAGCTCCGTCAGCTCCTGGCGCTTTGCTCTCAGGGAGGTGCGAGTGTGTCATCACAGCCGGGTGGTTCACGGACTGTTTGTTTGTCTGTTCTTGTGTCTCATGATGACTCGTGTGGGGGAGCACGGTTGGCATGTGATGATGATGGGCCTGACAATACAGGTTGGATTTCTGAGTCTCACCTGTGCGCCCTTCGTCGCTCTCCCTCCTCTGTTGCCGAGTGCCCATCTACAGCCGAGTGTTCCATTGCCCGTTGCACCGTGACGTCTTCCAGTCGTGATTTGGGTGGCACTTGGATCATCGATTCTGTTGCCACACACCACATGACATGTTGTCGTAGTGACTCCGTTGTCCTTGGTCCTGTGGCATCTGTTTGTCCCATTCGCACAGGCTCTAGTCAGTCCTTGCCAGTCCAGGGTGTTGGGGTTGTGTGCTTTGATGGTCCGTCTGGCCCCTTGTATCTCTCCGACGTGCTTTTTGTGCCTTACCTTGAGCTCAGCCTGCTCTCTGTGCATGCCTGCACTTTGATGGGACTCTCAGTGGAGCACACTGCCGACTCCACAATTGGCGGGTTAGCTGAGTAACAAGTTCTAAACTAGTGGGGGGGAGCTAGAACTTGGAGGGGTCTCCCATTGTTGTTTATTCTTCACTCCTTATGAGTTACTTCCAGTTTTCAACTGCTTTCTGACGCTAACACTGGCGCGTGTGTTTCTGAGTAACAAATCCAGAGCACTCAGACTTAGACTCTAGAGCAGCAGACTGAGGGGGCAGCTGACTAAGCAACTTAAGTGGAAGCCCGCACGCTGCATCAACACCGCCACTGCCCCAACCTGCGCTCTAGTATAGTTTCCATTTTGGTATCAGAGCCAGAGCATAGCAACAGCAGAAGACGACTGGTATACAGGTGCCTGACAATGCCGGCAGTCCCCCCATACGCGCCAGTGCAGGAGAAATGCTGCCGGATTCTTTCAGACAACATTGACCTGCCTGGTGGCGGTGTCAAAACTTTTCCCACGGCCACTGAGCCAGGGGAAATGCTGCCAAATTTTTTTCCGGCAGCACTGGACCCCACGCTAGGCGCGAGGAGGTGAGAGGCAGGCCACGTCAGGCGCTTGCTGGCGACGACGCACGTGGCAACGTCATCCAGGTGGAGTGGCTGACAGTAGCAGTCTGCAGCAGCAGCAGCAGCTTGCAGCAGCGGCAAGCAGTGGCAGCAGTAGTGGTGCACAGTAGTAGCCACCAGCAACAGCAGCTCGCAGCAGCAGCAGCCTGCAGCAGTAGCGGCAGCAGCTTGCAGCAGCAGTAGCGAGCACCAGAAGCAGTAGTAGCACCGAGCAGTAACATTAGTGAGCAATAGCAGCTGCAATGAGTAGTAGTAGTAGAGAGCAGTAGCATCGAGCAGCAATAGCAACAACGAGCAGCAGTAGCAGCAGCGAGTAGCAGAAGCAACAGCAGTTGTAGCTGTCCGCAACCCGCTGCTCGCAGTGAGCAACAAGCTACTGACAGCGAGCTCGCTGCTCATAGTGAGCAGCGAGCAAGGAGTAGCGAGCTTGCTGCTTGTGGATCGCTGCTCGCACTGAGCAGTGAGCTCGCTGAGATGAGCGAAAAAGAGAAAAAAAATAACAAAGAGACAAAAACTCCCCCACCCCGCCAATAGCAGCTTAGCAATAGTAGCAGCAGCTGTAGCAGCAGCAGCGGTAGCAACAACAGATGTAGCAGCAGTAGTAGTAGCAATAGCAGCTGCTGCAACAGCAACAGCTACAGTAGCAGCTGCAACGCTGTTGTAGCAGCAGCAGCTACAACACCAGCAGCTGCAGCAGCAACAGCAGCTGCAGCAGCAGTAGCAGTAGTTGCAACAGTAGCAACAACAGCTGCAACGCTGCTGCAATAGCAGCAGGTGCAGCAGTAGTAGTAGCAGCAGTAACAGCAGCAGCATCTGCAGTAGCTACAGCCATCGCAACTGCGCCAACGACCGTTGCTAACATCAACAACCTTCAGCTGACGTCACTGTTGATGTCATCAATACTCAAAAAAAGGGTGGAGAGTGGGGGGAAGAAACTCCATAGGAGCTAACGCAAGCAGCTACTGCTGACATCAGCCATTCTAGGCTGATGTCACTACTGACATCAGCAGCAAACAAGAGGAAAAAAACACAATAAAACACACAGAAAAGGGGGCATGAACACCCATGGCTAACAGCCCCACTAGGTAGGGATCCTCCTCCGTTGGGAGGACTCCCAAGGGGGGATAGCCCCCTTGTTTCCTTGCAACAGCTGTAGCAGCTACAATAGAAGCAACAGCAGCAGCAGTAGCAGTGACGGTAGTAGCAGCAGTAACAACAGTCCACAGGCTCCGTCGCCGAAGCCTCCAACCCCCTAGCCGCCATCCAGCAACAGCTTGCCTCTCTAACGCAATAGCTTGCAGCAATGCAGCCGTCGGCCTCCCATACTCATACCAGTGGTCCGCCGCCTTTCATCCCTCCTGGGCACGCAAGCTCCGCCGTGTCTACGGTTATGCATTACCTTGCACAGCTGTAGACTCAGCGCCAGTGGCAAACTGTGACCTCAGTCCTTGGCCCCACTATGGACCCCGGCCGCAGGCCAAGGGACTTTGAGACGCCACCCCCACCGCTCCAGGCCGGCGAGCAGTTCCAGAGCTGGGAGTCAGCTTCCTCATCTGAGCGCAGGGTGAGGGCTTGTGGGCGTACTACACCCTTCCGTACGACTTCACCTAGGCCGACCAGCTGTATGACGCTGGTCGTGCCGCACACGCTCTTGTCCCCGTCGTTCCTTCGGCGTCCCGCCTAGCCCTAGAGCCCTTCCTCAGTGACTTCACCTCTGGCGAGACACCAGATCCCGCTATAGCATGGCATGTTCTCACCCATCCCCATCGTCTATCCAGCAAGGCTGAGACTAGCCGTCTATTGCGGGTGTTCAACTCCTTGCACATGGGGGAGACCGAGACAGTCACTACCTACTGGCAACGGGCTGAGGACATCTTCGTCGCCTCGGCACCTCTGCTCCACCCCCTCTTGCCGCGCTCCTCACCATCAAGCGCGGTGCCACCGACGCATTCGTGGATGTCTTCATCCACTACTCCCAGGAGGTTCTCTCCACCATGGTGGCTCAGGGCACCCTCATGCCCAAGGCATACGAGATCTTCCTCAAGATTGAGGAAGCTCGTCTGGAGTCCCGCCTCCAGCGTATAGAGGCCCTTGCCTCACCTACCGTCGCCTCCATGGCCGTCGCCTCCCCCGTAGCAATTGTCAATGCGCCGGATAGCAACGGTCTAGAAAACAGGTCCCGACATGGGAGGCCGCCAACCGCTCTTGGTATTGCAACCAAGATAACATATCACCCTCGAACGAGGGATCCACACTTTAGGTTCGTTTGGTTTGCAACCTCACGAAGTCCGCATGTTGGTCTTTAGTGTCTACCTTTGGTTGGACACTCTGTGAGGAGTCTCAAAGGCAAGAACTGTAAATGGATGCATGCAAGGTACAGGCTTTTATACTTGCAGAGCTTTGCTAAAGCTTCTGCTTGTAGTGGCTCCACTGGAGCCAACCTCAACCTACAATCCTACTTGGCGCGTCCTTAGACCGCCAAGTGTCATCCTCAAGCCAGGTTTTTAGTAAGCTTCATAGAAGCTTCCTGTCCAAGTTTTGGCCACAAAGAAAAATGTGGCCGTCGCGGGGTTTGAACCCGCGATCTCTCGTTTGAGACTCCGGTGCCTATTCAACCATGCCAAAAAGGTATGGTTCCTATGATGAGCCACAGGGGACATACCCATTATGGGCAGTGCATTCCTGGCCCATCTCAGAACAGACCAAGGGGACGTACTCCACAGAGCAGTGCATGCCTTGTCTGTATGTGTAGCTAGCCAGCTAGGCAGTGGACAAGGTGCATACTATTTCAACAAATCTCTCCCTTGCACCTCTGTCCATCTGGCGCTTACTGGGCTCCATCAATGCCTTGGGGCTCACCCTNACGTATGTCGATGTGCTTCGTTCGCCGGGAGATGATCTCGTCTTCAGCCATTGAGATGGCACTCATGTTGTCCACGTGTACGACCGTGGCATCCTTCTGTGGTACTGTCATTTCGCCAAGGAGGCTGCGCAGCCACTGAGTCTCTTTGCACAACTCAGAGAGAGCAACATACTCTGCCTCAGCCGTGGACACAGAAACACAATCCTGCTTCCTACTGGCCCATGAGATGGCAGCGCCATTCAAGATGCACACGTATCCGGAGGTGGATTTCCTGTCGTCGAGGTTTCCTCCCCAGTCAGCATCGGTGTAGCACTTCAGGCGAAGGGGTTCCGTTCCTTCTTGGCCTCCAAGGATGAGGCCCATGTGACGTGTCTTCTGCAGGTAGCGCAAGATGCGCTTGACTGCTTGCCAGTGTTGTGGCCCAGGGTTGGCCACGAATCTGCTCACTTGTCCCATAGCATAGCAGATGTCGGGACGAGTCCCTACCATGGCGTACATGATGCTACCCACGGCGGACTGGTAGGGGATGTCTTGCATCTCCCTTTGTTCTGCTTCATTGCTTGGCGACATGGAGGCCTTCAGCTTTGTATCGGTCGTCATTGGGGTGCTGACAGGTTTGCAGTCTTCCATGTGATAGCGCTTCAGTACCTCACCAATGTATTTGGTTTGGTTGAGTTCGATGGTACCGGCTACTCGGTTGCGGTGGATGGCTATCCCGAGGTAGTACTCGAGAGGACCCATGTCCTTCATCTTGAACCTTTTGCTGAGGTCAGACTTCAGCTCATCCAGCAGCTCGACCGAAGACGAGCAGATGATCAGATCATCCACGTACAGTGCAACCAGCATTAGCCCTCTCCCATCATCACGCACATACACGCTTGGATCACTGTGGCAATGCGCAAAGGAGAGACCGGTCATGAAACCGTCCATCTCTTTGTACCACATCCTTGGGGCCTGTTTCAGCCCGTAGAGCGTTTTCACCGACTTTCACACCTTGCCCTCGGGAGCTTCGACTCCTTCGGGCACCTCCATCAGCACTTCCTTGTCAAGCTTCCCATAAAGAAAAGTTGTCTTGACGTCCATCTGGTGTATTTCCAGGTTCTTTGCAGCTGCAATACCAAGGAGAGAGCGGATGGAGGCAAAGGTCACGACGGGCGCAAACGTCTCATCGTACTCAGAGCCCGGACGTTGAGAGAACCCCTTAGCCACTACCCTTGCCTTGAACTTGTCGATGCTGCCGTCTTACTTCTTCTTCACTTGGAGGACCCACTTGGATCCCACCACGTGGGCCTTGTCGGGTCTATCCACCAGCACCCACGTGCCGTTCTCGGTAATGGACGCGAGCTCGCTGTCCACTGCCTCCTTCCACTTGGCTGCATCTGGGCCATTCATCGCCTCTGCCACTGTGGATGGCTCTCCCTGAGCCATGCACGACCAGCTAAGGCCGGTCCAATCATCATCATACCGCAAAGGTACTTTCTTTGGTCGCAAACTGCGCCGGGGTAGTGGTGCGGCTTCTTGCTTTGGTGCTGGTGCTTCCACAGGTGGTGGTTTGTTGTCGTCGTCGTCGTCGTCAGAAGAGTCGTCAGACTCCAAGTCAGACTCGGAAGTCCTGGACGCCTCGGTATCTGCGTCCATGTCAGATGCTGCATCATCCTCCGCAGCATCTCTCCCATTCCTACCACCTGCTGGCAAAGCGAGCCTGTTGTTGGGCGCTTGGTCTCCGGACTCAAGCAACACTATCCACTCTCCCGCTTTGGGAGCGAGGATCGGGTCTAGCAGCTCTCCCCTTCCAAGGGTGCGTTCGTCAAACACGACATCGCGGCTTCTCACGAGCTTGCCTGCTGCCTGGTCCCAAAGCCGATAGGCTTTGTGTGACGTGTCGTACCCAACCATGACGCACTTCCTCGAACGTGCGTCAAGCTTGCCTCCACCTTCTCCCGACTGGATCTTCACCCATGCAGTTGACCCAAACACCTTCAGATGGGATGCGTTGGGTTTCTTTCCCGACCATGCTTCCTGTGGGGTCTTCAGCTGCTTGTCCTGCTCCTTTCCACGCTTCCGCAAGGCGGTCGCTGGTGTGAGGTTCAAGAGGTAGCAGGCCGTTGTTGCTGCTTCAGCCCAAAAGCGAGGTGGGAGCTTGGCGTCGAAGAGCATGCTTCGCACCATGCCGAGCAGGGTCTGGTTCATCCTCTCGGCCACGCCGTTGCTTTGGGGATTGTATGGGGTGGTCTGCTCGTGGCGGATGCCATGATGCTTGAGCCAAGGCTTGCATGCCTCGTACTCACCCCCGTTGTCACTTCGAAGCGTCTTCACCTTCTTGGACGTTTGCCGCTCCACCATGGCGACGAACTCGAGGAGCTTCTCCTTGACCTCTCCCTTTGTTTTGAGGAAGTAGATCCACAACTTGCGGCTGTGGTCATCAATGAAGGTCAGGAAGTACTTGCTTCCTCCGTTAGACG
>SZWC01014673.1:18526-30274 GCA_023375785.1 Penium margaritaceum
CAGTAGTAGCACGGTGTGGCTACCATGCACAATGACCGACCAAAGTAGGCATATGTACTGCCTTTGACCAAATAAATCCGCTGTGTGTGGTCAACGTTGACAGCTCATAATACGAGTCACAAATGGTCAGAGGGGGAAACAATGGTTCGGGAACACGAAGCATCACATAGCAAGCACAAGGGGCTTCAATACGTTGTGGCAGGGTGTGGAGACCATGCACGATGACCAACCAAACGAGGCATATGTCACTGACCATGACCAAGTAACGTCACTATGTGTGGTAAACTCTGACAACTCACAACACGAGTCACAAATGGTCAGGGTGGAAGGTAATGGTTTGTGAATACTAGTAATCTACTAGCAAGTACAAATACCTTCAATATGTAGTGGCACAATGTGGCTTCAATGCACAATGACCAACCAAAGTATGCATATGTCACTAACTATGACGAACAAATTTCACTTCATGTGGTCAACGTTGAAAACGCATAACACGAACCACAAATGGTCAAAGGGCAAAACAATGGATTCGGAAGCCTATTTATTGGCTATAAAGGACAAGGAACTTCAATACGTAGTGGCACGGTGTGGCTAATATGCACACCAAACAATCAAACTAGGCATATGTCATCGATCATAACCAGAGAATTTCAATATGGGTGGTCAACGTTGACCAACCATAACACGAGTAACAAACGGTCAGGAGAGGAAACAATGCTATGAGAATATTGGTTCTCAACTACCAAGTAGAATGACCTTCAGACAGTAGTAGCGCGGTGTGGCTACCATGCACAATGACCGACCAAAGTAGGCATATTCACTTCCTTTGACCAAAGAAATCTGCTGTGTGTGGTTCACGTTGACAACTCATAATACGAGTCATAAATGGTCAGAGGGGGAAACAATGGTTTGGGAACACCACGTATCACATAGCAAGCACAAGGGGCTTCAATGTGTTGTGGCACGGTGTGGGGACCCTGCACGATGACCAACCAAAGTAGGCATATGTCACTGACCATGTCCAAGGTAATGTCACAAAGTGTGGTAAACTATGACAACTCACAACACGAGTTACAAATGGTCAGGGTGGAAGGTAATGGTTTGTGAATACTACTCATCTAGTAGCAAGTACAAATACCTTCAATGTGCAGTGACACAATGTGGCTTCAATGCAAAGGGACCACCCAAAGTATGCATATGTCACTGACCATGACGAAAGAATTTTACTTCATGTGTTCAACGTTGAAAACGCATAACACAAGTCACAAGTGGTCAAAGGGGAAAACAATGGGTTGGTAACAGTAGTTATCAACTAGGAAGTGCAAATACCTTCAACAAGCAGTNGCACGGTGTGGCTAATATGCACACCAAACAATCAAACTAGGCATATGTCATCGATCATAACCAGCGAATATCAATATGGGTGGTCAACGTTGACCAACCATAACACGAGTCACAAACGGTCAGGAGAGGAAACAATGGTATGAGAATATTGGTTCTCAACTACCAAGTAGAATGACCTTCAGACAGTAGTAGCGCGGTGTTGCTACCATGCACAATGACCGACCAAAGTAGGCATATTTACTACCTTTGACCAAAGAAATCCGCTGTGTGTGGTTCACGTTGACAACACATAATACGAGTCACAAATGGTCAGAGGGGGAAACAATGGTTTGGGAACACAACGTATCACATAGCTAGCACAAGGGGCTTCAATATGTTGTGGCACGGTGTGGGGACCGTGCACGATGACGAACCAAAGTAGGCATATGTTACTGACCATGACCAAACAATGTCACAAAGTGTGGTAAACTCTGACAACTCACAACACGAGTCACAAATGGTCAGGGTGGAAGGTAATGGTTTGTGAATACTAGTTATCAAGTAGCAAGTACAAATACCTTCAATGTGCACTGGCACAATGTGGCTTCTATGCACGGTGACCAACCAAAGTATGCATATGTCACTGACCATGACCTACAAATTTCACTTCATGTGGTCAACGTTGAAAACGCATAACACGAGTCACAAATGGTCAGGGGGGAAAACAATTGATTGGAAAGCCTATGTATTGGCTAGAAAGGACAAAGAACTTTAATACATAGTGGCACGGTGTGGCTAATGTGCACACCAAACAATCAAACTAGGCATATGTCACTGATCATGACCAGAGAATCTCAATATGGGTGGTCAACGTTGACCAACCATAACACGAGTCACAAACGGTCAGCAGAGGAAACAATGCTATGAGAATATCGGTTCTCAACTACAAAGTACAATGGCTTTCAGTCAGTCGTAGCGCAGTGTGACTACCATGCACAATGACCGACCAAGGTAGGCATATTTACTGCCTTTGACCAAGGAAATCCGTTGTGTGTGGTCCACGTTGACAACTCATAACACAAGTCACAAATGGTTAGAGGGGGAAACAATGGTTTGGGAACACCATGTATCACATAGCAAGCACAAGGGGCTTCAATACGATGTGGCACGGTGTGGATACCATGCACGATGACCAACCAAAGTGGGCATATGTCACTTACCATGGCCAAACAATGTCACTAAGTGTGGCAAACTTTGACAACTCACAACACGATTCACAAATGGTCAGGGTGGAAGGTAACGGTTTGTGAATACTAGTTATCTACTAGCAAGTACAAATACCTTCAATATGTAGTGGCACAATGTGGCTTCAATGCACAGTGACCACCCAAAGTATGCATATGTCACTGACCATGACGAAAGAATTTCACTTCATGTGGTCAACGTTGAAAACGCATAACACGAGTCACAAATGGTCAGAGGGGAAAACAATGGGTTGGGAACACTAGTTATCAACTAGGAAGTACAAAGACCTTCAACAAGCAGTGGCAAGGTATGGCTAGCGTGCACAGTGACCAACCAAAGGATGCATACGTCACTGACTACAAAAAGAATAAGTCCACTATGTGTGGTCAACATTAACAACTCATAACACGAGTCACAAATGGTCAGAGGGAGAGAAAATGGTTTGGGAAGCCTATGTATTTACTAGAAAGGACAAAGAACTTCAATACGTAGTGGCACGGTGTGGCAAACATGCACACCAAACAACCAAACTAGGCATATGTCACTGATAATGACCACATAATTTCAATATGGGTGGTCAACGTTGACCAACCATAACACGAGTCACAAACGGGCAGGACAAGAAACAATGCTATGGGAATATCGGTTCTCAACTACGAAGTACAACGACCTTCATTCAGTAGTAGCACGATGCGGCTACCATGTACAACAACCGACCAAAAAAGGCATGTGTACTGCCTTTGACCAAATAAATCCGCTGTGTGTGGTCAATGTTGACAACTCATAATACGAGTCACAATTGGCCGTAGGGTGAAACAATGGTTTGGAAACACCAAGTATCACATAGCAAGCACAAGGGGCTTCAACACGTTGTGGCACGGTGTGGAGACCATGCACAATGACCAACCGAAGTGCGCATATGTCACTGACCATGACCAAACAATGTCACTAATTGTGGTAAACTTTGACAACTCACAACACCAGTCACAAATGGTCAAGGTGGAAGGTAATGCTTTGTGAATACTAGTTATCTAGTAGCAAGTACAAATACCTTCAATATGTAGTGGCACAATGTGGCCTCAGTGCATAGTGACCAACCAAAGTATGCATATGTCACTAACCATGAAGAACAAATTCCACGTATATGGTCAATGTTGAAAACACATAGCACGAGTCACAAATGGTCAGGGGTGAAAACCTGGATTGGGAAGCCTATGTATTGGCTAGAAAGGACAAAGAACTTCAATACGTAGTGGCACGATTTGGCTAATATGCACACCAAACAATCAAACTAGGCATATGTCATCGATCATAACCAGAGAATATCAATATGGGTGGTGAACGTTGACCAACCATAACACGAGTCACAAACGGTCAGGAGAGGAAACAATGCTATGAGAATATTGGTTCTCAACTACCAAGTAGAATGACCTTCAGACAGTAGTAGCGCGGTGTGGCTACCATGCACAATGACCGACCGTAGTAGGCATATTTACTGCCTTTGACCAATGAAATCCGCTGTGTGTGGTTCGCGTTGACAACTCATAATACGAGTCACAAATGGTCAGCGGGGGAAACAATGGTTTGGGCACACCACGTATCACATAGCAAGCACAAGGGGCTTCAATATGTTGTGGCACGGTGTGGGGACCGTGCACTATGACCAACCAAAGTAGGCATATGTCACTGACCATAACCAAATAATGTCACAAAGTGTGGTAAACTCTGACAACTCACAACACGAGTCACAATTGGTCAGGGTGGAAGGTAATGGTTTGTGAATACTACTTATCTAGTAGCAAGTACAAATACCTTCAATGTGCAGTGGCACAATATGGCTTCAATGCAAAGTGACCACCCAAAGTATGCATATGTCACTAACCATGACGAAAGAATTTTACTTCATGTGTTCAACGTTGAGAACGCATAACACGAGTCACAAGTGATCAAAGGGGAAAACAATGGGTTGGTAACAGTAGTTATCAACTAGGAAGTACAAAGACCTTCAACAAGCAGTGGCACGGTATGGCTAGCGTGCACAGTGACCAACCAAAGGATGCATACGTCACTGACTACGACCTAATGAGTCAACTATGTGCGGGCAACATTGACAACTCATAACACGAGACACAAATGGTTAGAGGAAGAGAAAATGGTGTGGGAAGCCTATGTATTGACTAGAAAGGACAAAAAACTTCAATACGTAGTGGCACGGTGTGGCTAATATGCACACCAAACAACCAAACTAGGCATATGTCACTGATCATGAGCATAGAAATAAAATATGGGTGGTCAACGTTGACCAACCATAACACGAGTCAGAAACGGGCAAGACAGGAATCAATGCTATGGGAATATCGGTTATCAACTACCAAGTACAACGACCTTCGGTCAGTAGTAGCACGGTATGGCTACCATGCACAATGACCGACCAAAGTTGGCATATGTACTGCCTTTGACCAAAGAAATCCGCTGTGTGTGGTCAGCGTTGACAACTCATAAAAGGAGTCACAAATGGCCAGAGGGGGAAACAATGGTTTGGGAACACCAAGTATCATATAGCAAGCACAAGGGGCTTCAATATGTTGTGGCACGGTGTGGGGACCGTGCACGATGACCAACCATAGTAGGCATATGTCACTGATCATGAGCATAGAAATAAAATATGGGTGGTCAACGTTGACCAACCATAACTCGAGTCAGAAACGGGCAAGACAGGAATCAATGCTATGGGAATATCGGTTATCAACTACCAAGTACAATGGCTTTCATTCAGTAGTAGCGCAGTGTGACTACCATGCACAATGACCGGCCAAAGTAGGCATATGTCACTGATCATGAGCATAGAAATAAAATATGGGTGGTCAACGTTGACCAACCATAACTCGAGTCAGAAACGGGCAAGACAGGAATCAATGCTATGGGAATATCGGTTATCAACTACCAAGTACAATGGCTTTCATTCAGTAGTAGCGCAGTGTGACTACCATGCACAATGACCGGCCAAAGTAGGCATATGTCACTGATCATGACCAGAGAATTTCAATATGGGTGGTCAACGTTGACCAACCATAACACGAGTCACAAACGGTCAGGAGAGGAAACAATGCTATGAGAATATCGGTTCTCAACTACCAAGTACAATGGCTTTCATTCAGTAGTAGCGCAGTGTGACTACCATGCACAATGACCGACCAAGGTAGGCATGTTTACTGCCTTTGACAAAAGAAATCCGCTGTGTGTGGTTCACGTTGACAGCTCATAATACGAGTCACAAATGGTCAGAGGGGGAAACAATGGTTTGGGCACACCACGTATCACATAGCAAGCACAAGGGGCTTCAATATGTTGTGGCACGGTGTGGGGACCGTGCACGATGACCAACCAAAGTAGGCATATGTCACTGACCATGACCAAATTATGTCACTACGTGTGGTAGACTTTGACAACTCACAACACGAGTCACAAATGGTCAGGGTGGAAGGTAATGGTTTGTGAATACTAGTTCTCTACTACCAAGTACAAATACCTTCAATATGTAGTGGCACGATGTGGCTTCAATGCACAGTGACCAACCAAAGTATGCATATGTCACTGAACATGGCAAAAGAATTTCACTTCATGTGGTCAACGTTGAAAACGCATAACACGAGTCACAAATGGTAAAAGGGGAGAACAATGGGTTGGGAACGCTAGTTATCAACTAGGAAGTACAAAGACTTTCAACAAGCTGTGGCACGGTATGGCTAGCGTGCAGTGTGACCAACCAAAGGATGCATACGTCACTGACTACGACCGAATAAGTCCACTATGTGTGGTCAACATTGAAAACTCATAACACGAGTCACAAATGGTCAGAGGGAGAGACAATGCTTTGGGAAGCCTATGCATTGACTAGAAAGGACAAAGAACTTCAATACGTAGTGGCACGGTGTGGCTAATATGCACACAAAACAACCAAACTAGGCATATGTCACTATTCATGACCACATAATTTCAATATGGGTGGTCAACGCTGACCAACCATAACACCGGTCACAAACGGGCAGGACGGGAAACAATGATAAGGGAATATCGGTTCTCAACTACCAAGTACGATGACTTTCAGTCAGTAGTAGCACGGTGTGGCTACCATGCACAATGACCGGCCAAAGTAGGCATATGTACGGCCTTTGACCAAAGAAATCCGCTGTGTGTGGTCAATGTTGACAACTCATAATACGAGTCACAAATGGTCAGAAGGGGAAACAATGGTTTTGGAACACCACGTATCACATAGCAAGCACACCGGGCTTCAATACGTTGTGGCACGGTGTGGAGACCATGCACGATGACCAACCAAAGTAGGCATATGTCATTGACCATGACCAAGTAATGTCATTCAGTGTGGTAAACTTTGACAACTAACTACACGAGTCACGAATGGTCAGGGTGGAAGGCAATGGTTTGTGAATACTAGTTATCTACTAGCAAGCACAAATACCTTCAATATGTAGTGGCACAATGTAACTTCAATGCACAGTGACCAACCAAAGTATGCATATGTCACTAACCATGACAAACAAATTTCACTTCATGTGGTCAACGTTGAAAACACATAACACGAGTCACAAGTGGTCAGAGGGGGAAAGAAAGGATTGGGAAGCCTATGTATTGGCTATAAAGGACAAAGAACCTCAATATGTAGTGGCACGATGTGGCTAATATGCACACCAAACAATCAAACTAGGCATATGTCACTGATCATGACCAAAGAATTTCAATATAGGTGGTCAGCGTTGACCAACCATTACACGAGTCACAAACGGTGAGGAGAGGAAACAATGCTATGGGAATATCGGTTCTCAACTACCAAGTACAATGACCTGAAGTCAGTAGTAGCACGGTGTGGCTACCATGCACAATGACCGACCAAAGTAGGCATGTTTACTGCCTTTGACCCAAGAAATCCGCTTTGTGTGGTCCACATTGACAACTCATAATACGAGTCACAAATGGTCAGANAATAATGTCACATAGTGTGGTAAACTTTGACAACTCACAACACGAGTCACGAATGGTCAGGTTGGAAGGTAATGGTTTGTGAATACTATTTATATACTAGCAAGTATAGATACCTTCAATATGTAGTGGCACAATTTGGATTCAATGCACAGTGACCAACCAAAGTATGCATATGTCACTGAACATGCCGAAAGAATTTCACTTCATGTGGTCAACGTTGAAAACGCATAACACGAGTCACAAATGGTGAGAGGGGAAAACAATGGATTAGGAACACTAGTTATCAACTAGGAAGTACAAATACCTTAAACAAGCAGTGGCACAGTATGGCTAGCGTGCACAGTGACCAACCAAAGGATGCATAGGTCACTGACTACGACCAATAAGTCCACTATGTGTGGTCAACATTGACAGCTCATAACTCGAGTCACAAATGGTCAGAGGGAGAGACAATGGTTTGGGAAGCCTATGTATTGACTAGAAAGGACAAAGAACTTCAATACGTAGTGGCACGGTGTGGCTAATATGCACACCAAACAACCAAACTAGGCATATGTCACTGAGCATGACCACAGAATCTCAATATGGGTGGTCAACGTTGACCAATTATAACACGAGGCACAAACGGTTAGGACAGTAAACAATGCTATGGGAATATCGGTTCTCAACTACCAAGTACAACGACCTTCAGTCAATAGTAGCACGGTGTGGCTACCATGGACAATGACCGACCAAAGTAGGCATATGTACTGCCTTTGACCAAAAAAATCCGCTGTGTATGGTTCACGTTGACAACTCATACTACGAGTCACAAATGGTCAGAGGGGGAAACAATGGTTTGGGCACACCACGAATCACATAGCAAGCATAAGGGGCTTCAATACGTTGTGGCACAGTGTGGACACCATGCACGATGACCAATTAAAGTAGGCATATGTCACTCGCCATGACAAAATAATGATAGCAAGTGTGGTAAACATTGACAACTCACAACACGACTCACAAATGGTCAGGGTGGAAGGTAATGGTTTGTGAATACTAGTTATCCACTAGCAAGTACAAATACCTTCAATATGTAGTGGCACAATGTGCTCTCAATGCACAGTGACCAACAAATGTATGCATATGTCACCAACCATGACGAACAAATTTCACGTATGTGGTCAATGTTGAAAACGCATAACACGAGCCACAAATGGTCAGAATGCAAAACAATGGATTGGGAAACCTATGTATTGGCTAGAAAGGGCAAAGAACTTCAATACGTAGTGGCACGGGTTGGCTAATATGCAAACCAAACAACCAAACTAGGCATATGTCACTGATCATGACCACATAGTTTAAACATGGGTGGTCAACGTTGACCAACCATAACTCGAGTCACAAACGGTCAGGACAGACAACAATGCTATGGGAACATCGGTTCTCAACTATCAAGTACAATGACCTTCATTCAATAGTAGCACGGTGTGGCTACCATGTACGATGACCGACCAAAGTAGGCATATGTACTGCCTTTGACCAAAGAAATCCGCTATGTGTGGTCAACGTTGACAACTCATAATACGAGTCACAAATGGTCAGAGGGGGAAACAATGGTTTGGGAACACCAAGTATCACATGGCAAGCACACGGGGCTTCAATACGTTGTGGCACGGTGTGGAGACCATGCACGACGACCAACCAAAGTAGGCATATGTACTGCCTTTGACCAAAGAAATCCGCTATGTGTGGTCAACGTTGACAACTCATAATACGAGTCACAAATGGTCAGAGGGGGAAACAATGGTTTGGGAACACCAAGTATCACATAGCAAGCACACGGGGCTTTAATACGTTGTGGCACGGTGTGGAGACCATGCACGATGACCAACCAAAGTAGGCATATGTCACTCACCATGACCAAGTAATGTCATTAAGTGTGGTAAACTTTGACAACTCACTACACGAGTCACAAATGGTCAGGGTGGAAGGTAATGGTTTGTGAATACTAGTTATCTACTAGCAAGTACAAATACCTTCAATATGTAGTGGCACAATGTAACTTCAATGCACAGTGACCAACCAAAGCATGCATATGTCACTAACCATGACGAACAAATTTCACTTCATGTGGTCAACGTTGAAAACGCATAACACGAGTCACAAGTGGTCAGAGGGGAAAAGAAAGGATATGTCAACTAGGCATATGTCACTGATCATGACCAAAGAATTTCAACATGGGTGGTCAATGTTGACCAACCATAACACGAGTTACAAACGGTCAGGAGAGGAAACAATGCTATGAGAATATCGGTTCTCAACTACCAAGTACAATGACATTCAGTCAGTAGTAGTGCGGTGTGGCTACCATGCACAATGACCGACCAAAGTAGGCATGTTTACTGCCTTGACCCAAGAAATCCGCTGTGTGTGGTCCACGTTGACAACTCATAATACGAGTCACAAATGGTCAGATGGGGAAACAATTGTTTGGGAACACCACGTATCACATAGCAACCACAAGGGGCTTCAATACGCTGTGGCGCGGTGTGGGGACCATGCACGATGACCAACCAAAGTAGGCATATGTCACTGACCATGACCAAATAATGTCACTAAGTGGTGTAAACGTTTACAACACACAACACGAGTCACAAACGGTCAGGGTGAAAGGTAATGGTTTGTGCATACTAGTTATCTGCTAGCAAGTACAAATACCTAAAATATGTAGTGGCACAATGTGGCTTCAATGCACAGTGACCACCCATAGTATGCACATGTCACTGACCATGACCAAACAGTTTCACTTCATGTGGTCAACGTTGAAAACGCATAACACGAGTCACAAATGGTCAGAGGGGAAAAACAATGGGTTGGGAACACTATTCATCAACTAGGAAGTACAAAGCCCTTCAACAAACAGTGGCACGGTATGCCTAGCGTGCAAAGTGACCAACCAAAGGATGCATACGTCACTGACTATGACCGAATAAGTCCACTATGTGTGGTCAAAATTGACAACTCCATATACGAGTCACAAATGGTCAGAGAGAGAGACAATGGTTTAAGAATGCTAGGTATTGACTAGAAAGGACAAAGAACTTCAATAAGTAGTGGCACAGTGTGGCTAGAATGCACACCAAACAACCAAACTAGGCATATGTCACTGATCATGACCACAGAATCTCAATATGGGTGGTCAACGTTGACCAACCATACCACGAGTCACAAACGGTCAGGACAGTAAACAATGCTATGGGAATATCGGTTCTCAACTACCAAGTGCAACAACCTTCATTCAGTAGTAGCACGATGTGGCTACATGTACAATGAACGACCAAAGTAGGCATATGTACTACCTTTGACCAAAGAAATCCGTTGTATGTGGTCAACGTTGACAACTCATAATACGAGTCACAAATGGTCAGAGGGGGAAACAATGGGTTCGAAACACCAAGTATCACATAGCAACCATAAGGGGCTTCAATACGTTGTGGCACAGTGTGGACACCATGCACGATGACCAACAAAAGTACGCATATGTCATTTGCCATGACCAAATAATGATAGTAAGTGTGGCAAACTTTGACAACTCACAACACGAGTCACAAATGGTCAGGGTGGAAGGTAATGGTTTGTGAATACTAGTTCTCTATTACCAAGTACAAATACCTTCAATATGTAGTGGCACAATGTGGCTTCAATGCACAGTGACCAAGCAAAGTATGCATATGTCACTGAACATGGCGAAAGAATTTCACTTCATGTGGTCAACGTTGAAAACGCATAATAGGAGTCACAAATGGTCAAAGGGGAAAACAATGGGTTGGGAACGCTAGTTATCAACTAGGAAGTACAAAGACCTTCAACAAGCAGTGGCACGGTATGGCTAGCGTGCAGTGTGACCAACCAAAGGATGCATACGTCACTGAGTATGACCGAATAAGTCCACTGTGTGTGGTCAACATTGAAAACTCATAACACGAGTCAGAAATGGTCAGAGGGAGAGACAATGGTTTGGGAAGCCTATGTATTGACTAGAAAGGACAAAGAACTTCAATACGTAGTGGCACGGTGTGGCTAATATGCACACAAAACAACCAAACTAGGCATATGTCACTGATCATGACCACATAATTTCAATATGGGTGGTCAACGTTGACCAACCATAACACGAGTCACAAACGGTCAGGA
>SZWC01014673.1:60246-71490 GCA_023375785.1 Penium margaritaceum
AATTTCAATATGGGTGGTCAACGTTGACCAACCATAACACGAGTCTCAAACGGTCAGGAGAGGAAACAATGCTATGAGAATATTGGTTCTCAACTACCAACTACAATGACCTTTAGTCAGTAGTAGCGCGGTGTGGCTACCATGGACAATGACCGACCAAAGTAGGCATATTTACTGCCTTTGACCAATGAGATCCGCTGTGTGTGGTCCACGTCGATAACTCATAATACGAGTCACAAATGGTCAGAGGGTGAAACAATGGTTTAGGAACACCGCGTATCACATAGCAAGTACAAGGGGCTTCAATACGTTGTGGCTAGTGTGAGGACCATGCATGATGACCAACCAAAGTAGGCATATGTCACTGACCATGACCAAATAATGTCACTACGTGTGGTAAACTTTGACAACTCACAACACGAGTCACACATGGTTAGGTTGGAAGGTAATGGTTTGTGAATACTAGTTATCTACTAGCAAGTACCATTACCTTCAATATGTAGTGGCACAATGTGGCTTCAATGCACAGTGACCACCCAAATCATGCATATGTCACTGACCATGACGAAAAAGATACACTTCATGTGGTCAACGTTGAAAACGCATAACACGAGTCACAAATGGTCAGAGGGGAAAACAATGGGTTGGGAACACTAGTTATCAACTAGCAAGTACAAAGACCTTCAATAAGGAGTGGCACGGCTTGGCTAGCATGCACTGTGACCAACCAAATGATGCATACGTCACTGACTACGACCAAATAAGTCCACTATGTGTGGTCAACATTGACAACTCATAACACGAGTCACAAATGGTCAGAGGGAGAGAACATGGTTTGGAAAGCCTATTTTTTTACTACAAAGGACAAAGAACTTCAATATGTTGTGGCATGGTGTGGCTTGTATGCACACCAAACAACCAAACTATGCATATTTCACTGATCATGACCACGGAATTTCAATATGGGTGGACAACGATGACCAACCATAACACGAGTCACAGACGGTCAGGACAGGAAACAATGCTATGGGAATATTGGTTCTCAACTACCAAGTACAAGGACCTGCAGTCAGTAGTAGCACGGTGTGGCTACCATGCACAATGACCGACCAAAGTAGGCATGTGTACTGCCTTTGACCAAAGAAATCCGCAATGTGTGGTCAACGTTGACAACTCATGATACAAGTCACAAATGGTCATAGGGGGAAACAATGGTTTGGGAACACCAAGTATCACATAGCAAGCACACGGGGCTTCAATACGTTGTGGCACGGTGTGGAGACCATGCACGATGACCAACCAAACTAGGCATATATCACTGACCATGACCAAGTAATGTCACTAAGTGTGGTAAACTTTGACAACTCACAACACGAGCCACAAATGGTCAGGGGGGAAGGCAATGGTTTGTGAATACCAGTTATCTACTAGCAAGAACAAATACCTTCAATATGTAGTGGCACAATGTGGCTTCAATGCACAGTGACAAACCAAAGTATGCATATGTCACTGACCATGACGAACAAATTTCACTTCATGTGGTCAACGTTGAAAACGCATAACACGAGTCACGAGTGGTCAGAGGGGAAAAGAATGGATTGGGAAGCCTATGTATTGGCTAGAAAGGACAAAGAAATTCAATACCTAGTGGCACGGTGTGGCTAATATACACACCAAACAATCAAACTAGGCATATGTCACTGATCATGACCAGAGACTTTCAATCTGGGTGGTCAACGTTGACCAACCATAACACGAGTCACAAACGGTCAGGAGAGGAAACAATGCTATGAGAATATCGGTTCTCAACTATCCAGTACAATGACATTCAGTCAGTAGTAGCGCGGTGTAGCTACCGTGCACAATGACTAACCAAGCTAGGCATGTTTACTGCCTTTGACCCAAGGAATCCGCTGTGTGTGGTCCACGTTGACAACTCATAATATGAGTCACAAATGGTCAGATGGGGAAACAATGGTTTGGGAACACCACGTATCACATTGAAAGCACAAGGGGCTTCAATACGTTGTGGCACGCTGTGGGGACCATGCACGATGACCAACCAAAGTAGGCATATGTCACTGACCTTGACCAAATAATGTCACTAAGTGTGGTCATTTTTGACACCTCACAGCACGCGTCACAAACGGTCAGGGTGGAAGGTAATGGTTTGTGAATACTAGTTCTCTACTAGCAAGTACAAATAACTTCAATATGTAGTGGCACAATGTGGCTTCAATGCACAGTGACCACCCAAACTATGCATATGTCACTGACCATGACGAAAGAATTTCACTTCATGTGGTCAACGTTGAAAACACATAACACGAGTCACAAATGGTCAGAGGGGAACAACAATGGGTTGGGAACACTAGTTATCAACTAGGAAGTACAAAGACCTTCAACAAGCAGTGGCAAGGTATGCCTTGCGTGCACAGTGACCAACCAAAGGATGCATACATCATTGACTACGACCGAATAATTCCACTATGTATGGTCAACATTGACAAGTCATAACACGAGTCACAAATGGTCAGAGGGAGAGAAAATGGTTTGGGAAGCCTATGTATTGACTAGAAAGGACAAAAAACTTCAATACGTAGTGGCACGGTGTGGCTACTATGCACACGAAACAACCAATCTAGGCATATGTCACTGATCATGACCACATTATTTCAATATGGGTGGTCAAAGTTGACCAACCATAACACGAGTCACAAACGGTCAGGACGGGAAACAATGCTATGGAAATATCGGTTCTCAACTACCATTTACAACGACCTTCATTCAGTAGTAGCACGGTGTGGCTACCATGTACAATGACCAACCAAAGTCAGCATATGTACTGCCTTTGACCAAAGAAATCGGCTGTGTATGGTCAACGTTGACAACTCATAATACGAGTCACAAATGGTCAGAGGGGGAAACAATGGTTTGGGAACACCAAGTATCACATAACAAGCACACCGGGCTTCAATACGTTGTGGCACGGTGTGGAGACCATGCACGATGACCAACCAAAGTAGGCATGTGTCACTGACCATGACCAAATAATGTCACTAAGTGTAATAAACTTTGACAATTCACAACACGAGTCACAAATGGTCAGGGTGGAAGGTAATGATTTGTGAATACTAGTTCTCTACTACCAAGTACAAATACCTTCAATATGTAGTGGCACAATGTGGCTTCAATGCACAATGACGAACCAAAGTATGCATATGTCACTAAACATGGCGAAAGAACTTCACTTCATGTGGTCAACGTTGAAAACGCATAACACGAGTCACAAATGGTCAAAGGGGAAAACAATGGGTTGGGAACGCTAGTTATCAACTAGGAAGCACAAAGACCTTCAACAAGCAGTGGCACGGTATGGGTAGCGTGCACTGTGACCAACCAAAGGATGCATACGTCACTGACTACGACTGAATAAGTCCACTATGTGTGGTCAACATTGAAAACTCATAACACGAGTCACAAATGGTCAGAGGGAGAGACAATGGTTTGAGAAGCCTATGTATTGACTAGAAAGGACAAAGAACTTCAATACGTAGTAGCACGGTGTGGCCAATATGCACACCAAACAACCAAACTAGGCATATGTCACTGATCATGACCACGTAATTTCAACATGGGTGGTCAACGTTGACCAACCATAACACTGGTCACAAACGGGCGGGGCGGGAAACAATGATAAGGGAATATCAGTTCTTAACTACCAAGTACAATGACCTTCAATCAGTAGTAGCACGTAGTGGCTACCATGCACAATGACCGGCCAAAGTAGGCATATGTACAGCCTTTGACCAAAGAAATCCGCTGTGTGTGGTCAATGTTGACAACTCATAATACGAGTCACAAATGGTCAAAGGGGGAAACAATGGTTTGGGAACACCACGTATCACATAGCAAGCACAAGGGGCTTCAATACCTTGTGGCACGATGTGGGGACCATGCACGATGACCAAAGTAGGCATATGTCACTGACCATGACCAAGTAATGTCACGAAGTGTGGTAAACCTTGACAACTCACAACACGAGTCACAAATGGTCAGGGTGGAAGGTAATGGTTTGTGAATACTACTTATCTACTAGCAAGTACAAATACCTTCAATATGTAGTGGCACAATGTGGCTTCAATGCACAGTGACCAACCAAAGTATGCATATGTCACTTAACATGACGAAAGAATTTCATTTCATGTGGTCAACGTTAAAAACGCATCACACAAGTTACAAATGGTCACAGGGGATAACAATGGGTTGGCAACGGTAGTTATCAACTAGGGAGTACAGAGACATTCAACAAGCAGTGACACGGTATGGCTAGCGTGCACAGTGACCAACCAAANCTAGAAAGGACAAAGAACTTCAATACGTAGTGGCACGGTGTGGCTAATATGCACACCAAACAACCAAACTAGGCATATGTCACTGATCATGACCACAGAATTTCAATATGGGTGGTCAACGTTGACCAACCATAACACGAGTCACAAACGGTCAGGACGGGAAACAATGCTATGGGAATATCGGTTCTCAACTACCAAGTACAACGACCATCAGTCACTAGTAGCACGGTGTGGCTACCATGCACAATGACCGACCAAAGTAGGCATATGTACAGCCTTTGACCAAAGAAATCCGCTGTGTGTGGTTAACGTTGACAACTCACAATACAAGTCACAAATGGTCAGAAGGGGAAACAATGGTCTGGGAACACCAAGTATCACATAGCAAGCTCAAGGGGCTTCAATACCTTGTGGCACGGTGTGGAGACCATGCACAATGACCAACCAAAGTAGGCATATGTCACTGACCATGACCAAGTAAAGTCACTAAGTGTGGTAAATTTTGACAACTCACAACACGAGTCACAAAGGGTCAGGGTGGAAGGTAATGGTTTGTGATTACTAGTTATCTACTAGAAAATACAAACACCTTCAATATGTTGTGGCACAATGTGGCTTCAATGCACAGTGACGAGCCAAAGTATGCATATGACACTAACCATGACGAACAAACTTCACTTCATGTGGTCAACGTTGAAAACGCATAACACGAGTCACAGATGGTCAGAGCGGAAAACAATGGATTGCAAAGCCTATGTATTGGCTAGAAAGGACAAAGAACTTCAATATGTCGTGGTACGGTGTGGCTAACATGCACACCAAACAATCAAACTAGGCATATGTCACTGATCATGACCAGAGAATTATAATATGGGTGGTCAACGTTGATCAACCATAACACGAGTCTCAAACAGTCAGGAGAGGAAACAATGATATGAGAATATCGGTTCTCAACTATCAAGTACAATCACCTTTAGTCAGTAGTAGCGCGGTGTGGCTACCATGCACAATGACCGACCAAAGTAGGCATATTTACTGCCTTTGACCAAAGAAATCCGCTGTGTGTGGTCCACGTTGACAACTCATAATACGAGTCACAAATGATCAGGGGGAAACAATGGTTTGGGAACACCACGTATCACATAGCAAGCACAAGGGGCTTCAATACATTGTGGTACGGTGTGGAGACCATGCACGATTACCAACCAAAGTAGGCATATGTCAGTGACCATGACCACATAATGTCACTAACTGTGGTGAACTTTGACAACTCACAACACGAGTCACAAATGGTCAGGGTGGAAGGTAATGGTTTGTGAATACTAGTTATCTACTAGCAAGTACAAATACCTTAAATATGTAGTGGCACAATGTGGCCTTAATGCATAGTGAGCAACCAAAGAATGCACATGTCACTAACTATGACGAACAAATTTCACGTATGTGGTCAATGTTGAAAACGCATAACACGAGTCACAAATGGTCAGAGGGGAAAACAATGGATTGGGGAAACTAGTTATCAACTAGCAAGTACAAAGACCTTCAACAAGCGGTGGCAAGCTATGGCTAGCCTGTACAGTGACCAACCAAAGGATGCATACGCTAGAGACTACGACCGAATAAGTCCACTATGTGTGGTCAACATTGACAACTCATAACGCGAGTCACAAATGGTAAGAGGGAGATACAATGGTTTGGGAAGCCTATGTATTGACTGGAAAGGACAAAGAACTTCAATACGTAGTGGCACGGTGTGGCTAATATGCACACCAAACAACCAAACTAGGCATATGTCACTCATCTTGACCACATAATTTCAATATGGGTGGTCAACGTTGACCAACCATAACATGAGTCATCAAAGGACAGGACAATAAACAATGCCTCGGGAATATCGGTTCTCAACTATCAAGTACAAAGACCTTCAGTCAGTAGTAGCACGGTGTGGCTATCATGCACAATGACGGACCAAAGTAGGCATATGTACTGCCTTTGACCAAAGAAATCCGCAGTGTGTGGTCAACGTTGACAACTCATAAGACGAGTCACAAATGGTCAGAGGGGGAAATAATGGTTTGGGAACACCAAGTATCACATAGCAAGAACAAGGGTTTTCCATACGTTGTGGCATGGTGTGGAGACCATGCACGATGACCAACCAAAGTAGGCATATGTCACTGACCATGACCAAGTAATGTCACTAAGTGTGGTAAACTTTGACAACTCACAACATGAGTCATAAATGGTCAGGGTGAATACTAGTTTTCTACTAGCAAGTAAAAATACCTTCAATATGTAGTGGCACAATGTGGCTTCAATGCACAGTGACCAACCAAAGTATGCATATGTCACTAACCATGACGAACAAGTTTAACTTCATGTGGTCAACGTTGAAAACGCATAACACCAGTCACAATTACCAGAGGGGAAAACAATGGAACGGGAAGCCTATGTATTGGCTAGAAAGGACAACGAACTTCAATACGTAGTGGCACAGTGTGGCTAATATGCACACCAAACAATCAAACTAGGCATATGTCACTGATCACGACAAGAGAATTTTAATATGGGTAGTCAACGTTGACCAACCATAACACGAGTAATAAACGGTCAGGAGAGGAAACAATGCTATGAGAATATCGGTTCTCAACTACCAAGTAGATTGACCTTCAGTCAGTAGTAGCGCGGTGTGGCTACCATGCACAATGACCGACCAAAGTAGGCATGTTTACTGCCTTTGACCAAAGAAATCGGCTGTGTGTGGTCCACATTGACAACTCATAATCCAAGTCACAAATGGTCAGAGGGGGACCCAATGGTTCTGGGAACACCACGTATCACATAGCAAGCACAAGGGGCTTCAATACGTTGGGGCCCGGTGTGGGGACCCTGCACAATGACCAACCAAAGTAGGCATATGTGACTGACCATGACCAAATAACGTGACTAAGTGTTGTAAACATTTACAACTCACAACACGAGTCACAAATGGTCAGGTTGGAAGGTAATGGTTGGTGAATACCAGTTATCTACTAGCAAGTACACATACCTTGAATATGTAGTGGCACAATGTGGCTTCAATGCACACTGACCACCCAAAATATGCATATGTCACTGACCACGACGAAAGAATTTCACTTTATGTCAACGTTGTAAACGCATAACACGAGTCACAAATGGCCAGAGGGGAAAACAATGGGTTGAGAACACTAGCTATCAACTTACAAGTACAAGGACCGTCAACAAGCAGTGGCTTTGTATGGCTAGCGTGCACAGTGACCAACCAAAGGATGCATACGTCACTGACTACGACCGAATAAGTCCACTATGTGTGGTCAACATTGACAACGCATAACACGAGTCACAAATGGTCAGGGGGAGAGACAATGGTTTGGGATGCCTATGTATTGACTAGAAAGGATAAAGAACATCAATACGTAGTGGCACGGTGTGGCTAATATGCACACCAAACAACCAAACTAGGCATATGTCACTGATCATGACCACAGAATTTCAACGTGGGTGGTCAACGTTGACCAACCATAACACGGGTCACAAACGGGCGGGACGGGAAACAATGATAAGGGAATATCGGTTCTCAACTACCAAGTACAATGACCTTCAGTCAGTAGTCGCACGTAGTGGGTACCATGCACAATGACTGGCCAAAGTAGGCATATGTACTGCCTTTGACCAAAGAAATCCGCTGTGTGTGGTCAATGTTCACAGCTCATAATACGAGTCACAAATGGTCAAAGGGGGAAACAATGGTTTGGGAACACCACGTATCACATAGCAAGCACAAGGGGCTTCAGTACGTTGTGGCACGGTGTGGGGACCATGCACGATGACCAACCAAAGTAGGCATATGTCACTGACCATGACCAAATAATGTCACGAAGTGTGGTAACCTGTGACGACTCACAACACAAGTCACAAATGGTCAGGGTGGAAGGTAATCGTTTGTGAATACTACTTGTCTACTAGCAAGTACAAATACCTTCAATATGTACTGGCACAATGTGGCTTCAATGCACAGTGACCAACCAAAGTATGCATATGTCACTTAACATGATGAAAGAATTTCATTTCATGTGGTCAACGTTGAAAACGCATAACACGAATCACAAATGGTCACAGGGGATAACAATGGGTTGGGAACGCTAGTTATCAACTATGGATTACAAAGACCTTCAACAAGCAGTTATACGGTATGGCTAGCGTGCACAGTGACCAACCAAATGATGCATACGTCACTGACTAGGACCGCATAAGTCCACTATGTGTGGTCAACATTGACGACTCATAACACGAGTCACAAATGGTGAGAGGGATAGACAATGGTTTGGGAAGCCTATGTATTGACTAGAAAGGACAAAGAATTTTAATACGTAGTGGCACAGTGTGGCTAATATGCACACCAAACAACCAAACTAGGCATATGTCACTGATCATGACCACAGAGTTTCAGTATGGGTGGTCAACGTTGACCAACCATAACACGAGTCACAAACGGTCAGGACAGGAAACAATGCTATGGGAATATCGGTTCTCAACTACAAAGTACAATGACCTTCAGTGAGTAGAAGCACTGTGTGGCTACCATGCACAATGACCAACCAAAGTAGGCATACGTACTACCTTTGACCAAAGAAATCCGCTGTGTGGTCAACGTTGACAACTCATGATACGAGTCACAAATGGTCAGAGGGGGAAACAATGGTTTGGGAACACCGAGTATCACATAGCAAGCACTAGGGGCTTCAATACGTTGTGGAACGGTGTGGAGACCATGCACGATGACCAACCAAAGTAGGCATATGTCACTGATCATGACCAGAGAATTTCAAGATGGGTGGTCAACGTTGCCCAACCATAACACGAGTCACAAATGGTCAGAGGGGGAAACAATGGTTTGGGAACACCGAGTATCACATAGCAAGCACTAGGGGCTTCAATACGTTGTGGAACGGTGTGGAGACCATGCACGATGACCAACCAAAGTAGGCATATGTCACTGATCATGACCAGAGAATTTCAAGATGGGTGGTCAACGTTGCCCAACCATAACACGAGTCACAAATGGTCAGAGGGGGAAACAATGGTTTGGGAACACCGAGTATCACATAGCAAGCACTAGGGGCTTCAATACGTTGTGGAACGGTGTGGAGACCATGCACGATGACCAACCAAAGTAGGCATATGTCACTGATCATGACCAGAGAATTTCAAGATGGGTGGTCAACGTTGCCCAACCATAACACGAGTCACAAATGGTCAGAGGGGGAAACAATGGATTGGGAACACTAGTTATCAAATAGGACGTACAAAAACCTTCAACAAGCAGTAGGACGGTATGGCTAGCATACACAATGACCAACCAAATGATGCATATGTCACTGACTACGACCGAATAAGTCCACTATTGGTGGTCAACATTGACAACTCATAACACGAGTCACAAATGGTCAGAGGGAAAGAAAATGGTTTGTAAAGTCTATGTATTGAGTAAGAAGGACAAAGAACTTCAACACGTAGTGGCACGGTGTGGCTAATATGCACACCAAACAACCAAACTAGGCATATGTCACTGACCATGACCACAGAATTTCAATATGGGTGGTCAACGTTGACCAACCATAACACGAGTCACAAACAGTCAAGACAGGAAACAATGCTATGGGAATATCGGTTCTCAACTACCAAGTACAAGGACCTTCAGTCAGTAGTAGCATGGTGTGGCTATCGTGCACAATGACCGACCAAAGTAGGCATACGTACTGCCCTTGACCAAAGAAATCCGCTGTATGTCGTCAACGTTGACAACTCATAATACGAGTCACAAATGGTCAGAGGGGGAAACAATGGTTTGGGAACACCAAGTATCACATGGCAAGCACAAGGGGCTTCAATACGTTGTGGAACGGTGTGGAGACCATGCATGATGATCAACCAAAGTAGGCATATGTCACTGACCATGACCAAGTAATGTCACTAAGTGTGGTAAACTTTGACAACTCACAACACGAGTCACAAATGGTCAGGATGGAAGGTAATGGTTTGTGAATACTAGTTATCTACTAGCAAGTACAAATACCTTCAATATGTAGTGGCACAGTGTGGCTTCAATGCACAGTAACCAACCAAAGTATGAATATGTCACTAAACATGACGAACAAATTTCACTTCATGTGGTCAACGTTGAAAATGCATAACACGAGTCACAATGGTCAAAGCAGAAAACAATGGATTGGATACGTCACTGACTACGACCGAATAAGTCCATTTTGTGTGGTCAACATCGACAACTCATATCAGGAGTCACAAATGGTCAGAGGGAGAGCAAATGGTTTAGGAAGCCTTTGTATTCACTAGAAAGGACAAAGAACTTAAATACGTAGTGGCACGGTGTGGCTAATATGCACACCAAACAACCAAACTAGGGATATGTCAGTGATCATGACTACATAATTTCAATATGGGTGGTCAACGTTGACCAACCATAACACGAGTCACAAACGATGAGGACAGGAAACAATACTATGGGAATATCGGTTCTCAACTACCAACTACAACGACCTTCATTCAGTAGTAGCACGGTGTGGCTACCATGTACAATGACCGACCAAAGTAGGCATATATACTGCCGTTGACCAAAGAAATCCGCTGTGTGTGGTCAACGTCGACAACTCATAATACGAGTGACAAATGGTCAGAGGGGAAACAATGGTTTGGGAACACCACGTATCACATAGCAAGTACAAGGAGCTTCAATACGTTGTGGCACAGTGTGGAGACCATGCACGATGACCAGCTAAAGTAGGCATATGTCACTGACCATGACCAAATAATGTCACTAAGTGTGGTAAACTTTGATTACTCAGAACAC
>SZWC01014674.1:25030-40652 GCA_023375785.1 Penium margaritaceum
GTGTGTGTGTGTGTGTGTGTGTGTGTGTGTGTATGTGTGTTTGTGTGTGTGTGTGTGTGCTCTTCCTCCTACTATTTGATTTTTTTCATTTTTTCATGATTTCTCTCTTTTTTATTCAAATTGAACCCTTATTTTTAGTAAAGGATTTGTGGGTATGAAAATCTGAACGAAGTGTCCATTCTTGATCATGACATGTGCACGAGATTGGTGCCCATGGCCCTTTTTTCTTGCTAAGTTGGCTACATATAGCGTAATTTGGCATGAAAACATTATTTTGTGGATTTGATATGAGTGGATCTGTCCAGGCGCATGAGGGTCTCTCTAAGCGTGTCCATGTCTAATGAGTGGTTGTCCCTAGCATACGATAAGTAGGCTACAATTTTTTCCTTTTTGTTGTAAAGCTACATCATTTTTTTCTAAAATGTCTTTTATAAGAACCATCTACATTGAGCACACTTTTTTTCGAGGTTATGAGATGAAATGTTTTTTAATAAAACCTTTCTTTTTAGACTTTTTTTACATCTTTGTGATTTTTTTACTATGGTTCAGGTTGTTTCTTCATCCTTATGTATTTTTCTCTTGATGTCTCTAAAGGTTAGATGTGGCGCCTTGCAACGTTTTCACACTTTCGATTATAAACCATGGCACTCAAAACATGCTAGGCTATCTTATTTGGCCAAAGTATTTCGTGAATAGACAGGATGGGCGTGATGGTAGACTTCGCTCGATGGGCGTGAATAGCCTTTTCTCCCTGGCTCCAGGATTTGGAAAAATTATAGATCCATTTCTTCCATCGTGCACAAGCAAGGCTATTTACGTACCAAATTCATTTCATTTATGCATAATGAGCAATTATGTATGTATGTGTGGGGGGGAAGTGTGACGGTGGGCTTGTGCATGTGCATGTGGTTGTGGGTGTGCATGTGCTCGTGTGTGTGTGTGTGTGTGTGTGTGTGTGTGTGTGTGTGTGTGTGTGTGTGTGTGTGTGTGTGTGTGTGTGTGTGTGTGTGTGTGTGTGTGTGTGTGTGCGTGTGTGTGTGTGTGTGTGTGTGTGTGTGTGTGTTTGTGTGTTTATGTGTGTTAGTGTATGAGAGAGACAAGGAGACAAAGAGAGAGAAAGAGAGAAAGAGAGAGGGAGAGAGAGAGAGAGGAGGGAGGGAGAGAGGTAGGCTATGGGTAGAGGAACACAAAGAGGGCACACATTCATTACCATTTGGTAAGAGGATGTGCAACTGTCCATGCACATTCATATGCAATGTCTCTACACATGAGGGTAACGCATGAAACACGAGTGGCAATGATCCTTAAGAAATTTTTCAGAGAATCAATTCTTAGAGGGCCGAGCAGTTTCATAGGTATCTCGTTAGAGAATCATCTCTGAGTACACACAAACCAGAGAATTGCCAGTGACAACAGTTTTACGGATAGGCACATTATCGCTAAGGTAAGGTTGTGGCATGAGGGTCCAGCCATCAGTTTGGTAGGTGTTAATGGTTTAGACTTGACATTCGTGGCTCTGTCCAGAAATGGAGGGATGAGTAGGGCTATCATGACAATTTTCCTTGTTTCACTTTGAATCCTACTTGTTGATCCGAATTTCCTCCATGAACTAGAGGAAAATATGTTATATGGAAGCGATCGTCCCAGTTATGGCAAGTGAACACGGGACAGTTATGTTTCCCGCATCCTTAGTCGAAAATATGGAAACATTTCAGAGAAGGCAGAAAAGTGCACAGGGGAAGACAAGAGGATGCAGTTAGTATCCCTTAAACGATAAGAAACTGCCAACTGCTCGGAACAATGATCGATCGCATTCAATGTCCACAAACGTCCACACACCATATGCTGCCGCGAGACAGTTTGCAGACGCTGGCGCTCCCGACAAAATCGAGTCAATCAGGTACAACGAAGGGGCGAGGTCAATCACATTATTCATCGACGGTTGGTTTTTTGGCGGAAGTGTCAACAGGACGCGCTGTAGGGAATGTCATGACCACAACGTAGCAGTCAACATTACTTGATCCATTCGTGAGATGCCCTTATAAGATACCAAAGAATCTATATTATTTCGATCGCTGTGCAAGAGCAAAAAGGCAGGACGATCCTACAATGGTCGTACGGGAAATGCTACATCAGCTCAACAAAAATCATTTCCAATGTACTCGATAAACTGAATACGCAAAAACAACATCAATGGTTTCTGGTCAATGAAGCAAACTAATTACTCTCAACTACCTCGAGACAAAATTGATTGACAGTCAAGATTCATACATTTTTTCAGTTCGCGATTTCATTTCTTCTCAAAATTCATAAACTTGATACTCACAATGAAAGGACCATGAAAAACAAATTCTTAATGTCGCAAAATTGATAGAATGTGTACTTAATATGATGGAAATATATCAAATTTGGAGAAAATTATCTTCTAAAACATCTGTACACTTGTTCAAACTTTGACATTAAATGTTTCATTCCAAATAGAAAGTCCTAATATGAAACAAATAAAACAAACAAATAAACAAATATCCATCACAATGAATCAAAAAAATCATGTAAAAATATTGAAATGTGTTTTAAGATATTAGAAGAGCTGCCAACCAGCAAAAAGCATTTGAAATTCAGAAATTTGAACTACATCCATCATCTAGCTATTCCTCAATGACCTAAATGACCATGGCAATGCAATTTGGCAATAACTACATCCAACTCCTCTGACATCAATGTAAATAAAAGTAATACATTAATCAGTTCAAGACACGTCAAAAAAAATAATAATAAAAATTATCTGTAGAAGCCACACATCCAATTTAAAAAAGCTTCCCCATTGCCACCCATAAAAGGGACAATGAATTGGTTTCCACTTAAGAACCAACTTGAACTAAAAACAAAATTATGATTTTCCTCACTAATCAACATAAATTATTTTTATCTTTGACCATACAATTTTGATATAAAATCAGTATAAAATAATGAATTTATCCATCATGAATCAATCTTACCTTTATTTCATGTCGAATAGATACATCAAATTAGTTTCCAAATCCACAAACATTATTCATTCCACTTTGAACATGACCCTAAATTATTATATGATAAATGAAATCAACCAAAGAAAACTATTTTCACAAGAATCGTTTCATCAACTTTTACCCATAATAAAAAAATCATAAATCAATACATTCCATGTTATCACACATACTTTTCAATGGTGTTAAAAGCTTTAAAAAACTTCTATTCAAACATAACAATCAATCACAGAATAGTTGAATGTTTGAACTTTTCAAATAAGGGTCCAAAACAATTATTCAATATTGTATTAAAATTACCTCTAGCTATTTAATAATCGTACATGCAATGAGCCACTTTGAAGTTGGTACTTTAAGATGTAATGCAATTTGAATTTTTTTGCCAAAGAAATGTCTCTCCTTTTCACATTATGAGGATCTATGGTATGACTTTTGTATACGTTCTACCCAAGGTGCCAACTCATCATGCCAACAAAAACCAACAACTTAATCACATGAATAAAAAAACTTGTTATTCTCATGGCAACTGCACAATCAAATAATTTGACAATAGCAGAAATCAATAAGAATAATCACCTTAATCCTTGTTGAAACAGTACTTGTATGCCATAATCAAGCACAAAATATTCATTGGGATACCTTGGGAATTTTTTATTCATTCTCGCATGCGTATTAAGCATATAACAAGATTGGAAATCCATGGCCAGAGGTAAATTTAATGAAAGGAATTCATAGCTCTAGCTGATGTGTGTACAAAAAAGTCAAGTATAATGGAAAAATTCAATGAAATGCATTAAATATGTATATAGTTTTGGATTTTAATCACTAGTGTTTAATTAATGAGGGGAGCACGTGTAAGTTAAAATTTATGGAAGGATTACTTGTGAAGGTGTACACCTTGATATGTGGGTTGGGTGTAAACATGTTATCTCGTGTATGTTTCTTGAAATGATCTTGTTCTATGTAATTGATAGAAGAAGGTAGGGGTGGAAAGTGAACATGGAGAGTTTAAGTAATTCTGTACGGCTCGATATTTATCTTGTGTTTAAAAATTGCACTTTTGTCTAAATGTTTGAGTAAAGAATAAATGGTGGTCATTAAGCGGGAGGGGAAAGGGGTAACGTCCAAGTAGAATTTTCATGTAAAGAGAATAACGAAAGGTATCATTATGGGTATATGGGATGTGTGTACAGATTTGAACTTCTATTATCAGCTTTATTTATGTGCTTCAGATTGTTTGATGGTCACCGTTGACCAATAATCATAGCCCCTCATCCTTTAAGGCTATGCATCAGCGTTGTTGCGTAAAACTGAAAGTATTCTACTGCATAATATTACGCTACTATCACCTTTATTTTACAAGGTTTCATCTCACAGGTTTATTTATGTTGGACATGAATGTGGTTTTATTTTTTGATTACAAGATATTGCCTTGGCCATTCGGCTTTGCGAAAGAATTGGAGGGGGTGGAAATTGTTCTTCGTGTGTGTAGGTGGTGATGTATTGTCAAATATGTGGGTCATGTGTAAAGATTTACACTTGCGTATGATTGTATTTTTTATTTTACCATGGGCGATTGAAATTGCAACTTGGGACTAAAATTGTAGTTGCATGATTGAAAAGGTGGAGTCGTGGACCAGTAAAAACTTTCTTGTTCTTCTTGCACAGATGTGGTCAATGGTGATTAGGAGGACAACGAGGGGTGGGAAGTGTATTTCAGAAATTAGAGTCATTCTGATTAAATTTATGTGGGGTTGTTTGTAGAAAGCGATGATTTTCTATGTGAGATTTTGTCATTTCTTCGAGATTGATTTGTTGTTGGTAGGTGGGAGGAAGGAGACGAATATGGACATGAACATTTATGTAGAAATTATACGTGGAGATGCATCTCTAGGTGCATGGAATGTGTGAAGGCCTTTTTGCTTGTGTATGTTTTCTTCAGTCATGTGTTTGAGATTTTGTTATACTAAGTAGGCCATTGAGGTAGGTAAAAACTGTAGATAAGTGTAGATGATTATCAAATGTGTGATTTTTGTATATTTATGAACACTTTTGTGGTTTTATTAATTCATTTGGTCATAAGTAGTTACATATGAACATCATGACTATGTATGGCTCACTAGTTGGGTTTTGTTTATGGATATGAACTTGTCTTCACTCCTTATTCTTATGTTGTTAATGGTGTTTTGGAGGAGAGCGGAGGGCTGGAAATTCAAAATGCCATATTTTAATAATTGCGTATGGTTTCATGTGTGGGTTTTGTGCAAAAGTGTCAAATTTTGTATGTTACATTAAGTTTTGTCTTTTTACTTGGGTGTTGATTGTAAGTTCAAGGCGAGAGGAAGCTCGTGAGGCAATGGAAATGCATGTGAGACTTTCAAGTGAAATTTTATCACTACAGGTACAAATGAAATGCAAAACATTCAACGCCTGATTATTGGTTTATGTAATGTGCTTAAGATGTTTAAGTGCAGATTGGGAAAAATGATGGTTTACTCAAATGTAACTGTTTAAGCCAAGAAAAATTTCACATGAATGGTGGTTTAATCAAAGATAGAACAAACACCACTGATAAATTTCATGTGTTGAAAACAAAAGTAAAGTGCCATTAAAGGATGTCACATGAAAAAAATGTAGAGGTGCACAAGAAAATGAATTCACTATTACTCAAAATATGAAAGAATGTACAAGAACAAAATTGTACAATATTTCATCTCCTATCCTTGAAAATGAGCGGATAAAATCATATCATCATCTTTGGCAATGGTTTGCCTTACATTTTATCTCTCCCATACAAATAATTCTTATATGGAACATTTGAATAGACATATTGAAGAAATTTAATTCCTCTCTCTAGCACGTATCTATAATGAAGGTCAATTCAAAGCAATGGAAAGCAAATTGGCGCTTGAGTCGTGCTCAAAATGCATTGGATGAAACACTTCAAACAAAAGTAGCCGCTTGTGCAACGGTGAACAAAGCAAGCTTAAACAACCCTTTGAACAAATGCTACAAAAAATATGATTTTAAGACGAAAATAATTCATTCATGCCTTACATGAATACTTGTGAGTGTAATTTATTCAATAGCATATCGTCATTCATGCCTTACATGAATACTTGTGAGTGTAATTTATTCAATATCATTTCGTTATTTTACCCTTACCCAACATAACAAAACAAGAATTCCAATTATTCATACAGTTATCCCACTAAACCAGTCTAAACTTTTCAATGCTTAAACACACATCATCATGGAATCCCACATACCATTTCATATGAACACACATTGAGAATGTGCTCATCCCTTCATAAGATAATCGTCGAAAACCCTTTCAAAAAGATAAAAGTTTCCACACATTCCATCTTTGTGATGCTGAACAAGATTTGAGAAAGGAATCAATGTACCAACATGTAAAATCAAATTTAAAAATGTGAATTTCATTATATTAAAATAAAATAGTAAAAATGAATTCAAAGCTAAGCTAAAATTTTTGAATAATATATAAAATCAGTTCGATACTTGCATTTGAATGATTCATCTTAAAGTATGAAGACATTTAACAAAAACTACTCAAATCATGTTAACACGAAATGCTTGACAATACACATTCAATTTCATATGGTCAAATCTCAAAAACAAAAAAAAAGTAAAAAATCTGATTTTCCAAAGTGGTGTTTTTGTACAAAGGTCATGAACCTTGAATAAAAACACAACCGAATTTCTATGATACGAGGGATAAAAGTAAACGATTGAGATCAGTTCAACAGCAATCACCTTGCAGCCCCCTCACAAAAGAAAGGGAAAATGATGGATAAAAAAAGAAGTATCTCAAATGAAGTTTGGCCTGGAAAACATTTACGTGCTAGGAAAGGGATGGGGAAAATTTAATCAAATGAAATTGGATGTAAAACTTTGCAAATGAAAAACTTAATCTTGATAGGATGAAGAAGTAAAATCATAGAAAAACCATAATAAAAGGGTCTATAACAATGTGTTAAGTGTCAATGCTAAATTAAGAGCAACAAAAAATATGGCATTTCCATGAGAGAACCTTTCATGGCAATTGTACTCATTCACAAAACTGCAAATGTGACAAAAATGTTGGCCATGGTAGTATGCTGGTAAGCCCTATCAAGTAAACGAACTTCAAATTCATGTTAATACATGAAGAAACACAAACAAGATGTGAAACATTCCAAAGCTAAGGAAATTCTCTTGCAGCTTTGTTAACTAATTCATAAATTATAATACCAATAATTAGCATTTTTATGCTTCATCTTTATTGTGGTATTGGTGGACAAGCACAAGTAACATATGTACGCATCCATGAGATGGAGTGAGAGAGAGTATCGATAAGGGAGTCTGCGCCTAAGACATGTTGGCAAGTAGGGAAAGTTGGACAAGAAGAAACAAGAGAAGGGATAACGAGTAGGATAGAAGAACGTGAAGGGGAGGCGGCTAAGAGCATCCGCGTTTTGCATAGAAGAACGTGAACGGAACGGAAGGAGGAAGGTTAAAGGGGGAAGGTTAAAGGTTCTCTTAGTAAATGACGTCTACAACGGGAGGCAAGTGTGATGGACGAGAAGAGATGGAAACAAGGAACAAGAAAGAAGAGGCCGAAGTCACAACAACGAAACAAGAGTCGTGCTAAGACTCCGAGAAACATCAAGTAATAACAATGCGGAACATTAGCAAAGACAATTTTAACCTGACAAGCATGGAATTTTTTTCGTAACTTTGATATTAATAAACACCACTTGCATTGCAATAAGTTCTACATTCTGATAAAAGTTGCAACAAATTCCAAAATTAGGAACATTCTTTCATATTGTGGGAATGAAGCTTACCATATACATGAGAAACGATTGAATTATGGATTTTGTGTAATCTGCATACATAAGCACTTAAAATTTTTTCCAAATATAAAAATAAATTGAAATCATTCCCGCAATTTGTAATGAAAACTCCTTTTTACAAGTATTGTGAAGATGAAGAGATTCTCCCTTCTCAATTCCATGAATAAGTTATTGAATATATAATGTATCTTTTTTATTTTATGATTCTTTCATTGTCCTTGTACAATGATCTTTAAAATCTAAAATATTATCATTTACAAGATTTATGTCGTCTAGATTCATATTTCAATCTTCCTTTGACAAGTAAACGTAAGCATCTAATAGCAAAGGAGGATGATGGGCCCTTTTGAGCTCTATGACCACACATTTTAAGGCTTTTTTCAAAACTATTACCCAGTTACATTTGGTAACTATTGAAATTTATTGAAAAGTGCTATTATTTCTAGCAGACATTCTTACATTTTACATTACGTTTGAAAATTCCACATTAAGTTCAAGGGGGAATTTATCCGAAATAATTGACACTTGCTTCAATTGAATGTACACGAGCCTCAAAGGATTTGGAGGATTTTTTCTTCATATTCTACACTAAAAAATTGGAATATTTATTTTGCTAGTGGTTCTTATGTGCTAAAATATTCTACACTACATGAATTCAGTTTTCATTTTACAGGACTATGTAAATCACGAACATGGAAATTCAAGGAAGCATTGTTAAATACTACGAAACTAATCTATCGGAACTATGAACTACCCGCCACATGCAAGTGCATGAAATTTTTCCTTAAACATTTTCAAGTATGAAAACAAAATTCATCAATTAAATGCATGTTAATATTGATGGAGAACTCTTCATGAACATGTAAATGCCAAACACAACCACATGGCTTACATGAGTGCTTGTATCCTATATAATGGGCCCATAGCTGGACTTATTCCCAAACAAAGAGAATTTTTTGTTTGTTTCAATAACTTAAAAATTTTCAAATACCACCTTGAGAATTGACCAAGTGTATAATACAAGAAATATGAAGAGAAAAGTCTGAATACCCCCTTTTTTCATTAATAATCACCTATTATTTCATGTGAACTTATTGAATTTGGACAAGTTTATCCCAATATGAATTGCAATATCTCTTAACTTTGTCACAAGCACACTGGTCACCATTTAATGAGTTCCCTACATAGACAAACAGTGTAAAATATACAATCTTGAGCAAATCTACGTACTGAACAAACAGTGTTGAACAAAGCCATGTATTGAATAAACTATTGAACACATGTGGGCCAAGAGCAATAACGTGGCTTGAACGTTTTCAATGTGTCTGTAGCTTTTCAATATTTCTTGTACAAAACTTGTTTAAAACCAGAATTTAAAGTGCATACATAAATTTCCTCCTTCTAAATAACTTAACTTTATCACTCCAATTCTGTTTTTACCTTAAAAAGAATATTCCTTGTAATAAATAGCTTATCCCTCATTGCACCACACAAATATCATTTGCAATGATTATTAAGAAAAACCATGTGACCACTTGCTTTAGCCCTTTCTAAGACCATTGGGTTGATCCAATCAAATTACATATAGAATGTTTCCGTGGTTTTCTGGTTTTCATTTGTTGGTATAATGCCACAAGGGCTACTTGGATTAAATGCACATTAATGCACATGAAATGTAAGATGTGATGCACCTAACTAGAAAAAACCTAAATTAAATTAGTTTTTGTCTTATCAACCATGATCTTTAAGGTGATAAGAATGATTCATTTCAAAAGACCATGGATTTGAATAACCAAAATGATATGCACCAGATTAATGCAATGAACACCATGTGTTGAACCAAGGTATTGAAGAATGGCGTCCAAACAACATGGTTTCATGTGAAGAACTTGAAGCACCATCATTTTGATTAAATCAATCACTTTATATACTAGATATGTCATAATAAAAATGTATCATAGTTTCATAAAATGTAAGGCTTTATAGGCAATTAAACTTTGTTTTACAAGAATTTTGCTTCACTTTGCTTCAAAAATGGATGTAGTGTGCTAGAAGTAAGAATAATGGATGGGCAAACGAGAATTGTAGCAATGAATTCACGAGTTTGTTATCACAAAGGGGTTTTCTGTATAACACCAAGTACATTATTCAATATGCCATGCACAATAGGTCAACCACCAAGAACATAAAACCAAAGGAGTAATTGACAACATAACTCAACATTTATATAAGATTAACACTAGTTTTTTAGGCCATGGAAAGGTAAAAATAAAAACAGACTTGCAATACACAAGAGACACTAAAACATTGGCTCACAACATATCTTCTTCAGGTGCTATGAATTCATCATGTGGAATCAAAACATACCATTTATTTAACTGACTTAAGAGATGCCACAACGCATTTTCTTTTCACAAAAACCAAAACGTATTCTACGCAAGAAAAGAATAAAGGCCTTAAGAGATATTATGTTCAATTAAATGGATAATATGTAGTTATCTATTCCTTTTCCCCATTTGTTGAGAAAAGTTAGTTTTAAACTCTCATACATAATTTATTGAAATATAATATAATCATGTTTTTTATGGTGACATGGTCATGAGATGAACAATAAGAGTTTTTAAGGAAACTAAATTCTTAAAACAACATATCATGAATTTGGGAATGGTCACGTGATAACCATACACAAGGAAATCTATATCATCCAAGTCAATATGAAGGTAGTAATTCAAGATAGCCATAAACGATTTTCTACACCGCATGAACACCTTGATGTTTGCATTGCCTTTAGACAATCAAGCAATGATGATTATCTAGGTGTATTGCAATACGCATAGATTCTCACAGATTGCAAATGAGAGTAACACGTAACGCAAAAAAAATGAAATTATGGGTAAAGGAAGAAACTTGCTACAAAATGTTTAGGAATTTCACAACATTTGACAAAATTATGGAAATCACGCATCAAATCGTTGATGCATTATACTAAGAATGATATTTTTTCAGAATCACAAGAATACTTGTTATGAACAACAAAACAATCACACGATGTCAATGTAGAGTGAAAACGCAAATGTTCACTAAACATTGTGCTAATCATATTTGGAATCGCAAATACTACAAACATATCAGTCATAGAAAACTAGCCAGTGACCAAATGAATTAAGAACAAATCTGACACCAATAGAAAGTAAACCAAAACAAGACAAAAAAAGCATTTCCACTTAAAAAACATCAGCAAACAATCAATAACAGTTATTCAGCTAGGAATTAAACTTTCATAGTATACAATCAAACAAGGTATTCTTTTGAATCAGTAAAATGTATTTGCTATGAATAACAAAGATTTTCAAATTCTTCAAGATAAGACTTTCTTACGAGATGTAACATTATTAACATTCCCTTTATCTACAACACTTGAAGAGGTTAAGGCGAAGCTTTCTTAAGCAAAAATATTTTTAATAGGTTTCAAATGTTGTTTACCTTCATATTATTTAAGAGAAAGGTAAACGAGCTAAAACATTAATTTGATGCATAACATCCTACATCATTTTGATTTTATCATATATTTTGTCTATGGTTGCACAAATGTTAATAAAAAGTATAAGGACTCTGAAGAAGGATACATATGATTGTAATGCAATGTGTTGTTAAACCAGGTGAGAAACATGGGTTCCAAGTGCATCTTTAGCGCGTGTGGAGATAAACATTGAAAGATGGAAGTGCAAAAGTAGAAAAGAAGCAAGATATAGGGTACTAGGACAAACAGCAAACAGAAGAGGTATACCAATGCATTAATTAAGAGCTTGATAGCTTTGTTGATGTGTTTCTACTTGAACAAAAGAAGGGCCAAATACTGAAAAGGGACATTCACGTCACTTTCAACTCATACTATGAGTCATTGGAATCATGCATTTTACATATCGGACTAATGACATACACCATTACAAGTTGAACATGTACATTGAGTGTTAATGAGCCATAAATCAATTGCTTTTTAATTTCATCTTGCAAAGAAAAACAAGAAATTCCTTCATAGCCATTTACTGGAAAAAGGGATAGTGAATGTTCTTTTTTCATGGATGAAGAGATAAACAAATGTTAAAAGGATTGATTTATCATCAACAAAACAAAATCCTAGATTGAAAAGAAACTAATGGAAAACATTGGTTTCAAAACTGTAAATTCATATCTTGTACCTTTAATTATTTGTTGAGTGCATTTTCCTCCTACATGCATGATCCTCTTGAATGAGGAAGTGTACCCTAAAATGTTTCATCACTTAAGGTATTCCTTCAATACCACCGTATACGCTTGATGGCTGCTCCAAAGGCTCAAAATACAATTTAATGAAAGTACATATTTCCGTGTGTCCTGAAATCACATAATAAATTGTTCCATAAAAATGATGAATTGAACAATAATTTTCATGTACACAAATACAATTAATAGGAGCCATGAACCCGAAGCTCCTAGAATGTGTTGGTAGAGACACGTTCCATTGTAGCTCCTCCAAGAGCGATGAAAGATCAATAAATAATATGCAAAGATAGCTCAGAAACTGTGTTGAGATGAGAGGATAAATCACAAATTGAAATAAATAAAAAGATGAAAGAAATACCTATGAGGAGCGGAATTGCAAAATGTGTGATGATATGAGCAAAACAAACATTAGCAAATATTTCATTCACATGATGGTCATGGAAGATCATTATGAATTGACAAATATGCATATGAATGGCTCAAGATTTAATAAATGAAATACAAATCTTGATGCAAGAGTTCAAGTATTAGTGTTTCCACATAGATTCATCCGGGAATTTAAGTGTACAGTATGCCTTATAGCACTTAACAACAGAGCTCGAACATGGTTTCCTAAGCACTTGAAGAATGGGTTTCAAGGAAGGTGGCTTTCACCACAAGATGAAACAATGGCTTAGAGAAGATTCCCAATGAAGAAAGCCCTTAAATACAACCTAATGTGAGTGCTAAAATGATCTTTGGTCATGTCTAGTTTGTCAAGCGTGGTACTGTAGAGTAAGTCTTCTGTCTCGAACAGGCAACACGATACACATTCAAGTTGAAGATAAGAGAATAATCATGTAGAAAGACATTCTATGAAAATACTTCATATTGTAATGCGAAACCTACACTCACTCCTTTGGTCAACTTTCCTAACAAAAAACACTTAAGTCTTTTGTAAAACAAACAAACTGATCACTAAAATCTTAAGTGATTGAAATATAAAAAAATGCATCAAATGATAGTGCATGAGACTACCTTGAACATTTTCCATATTGTCTCTACCAAAATGGCCATGCGCAAAAAAACTCAATTAAGATGATTCCATAAAAGGTAGAAAGGGAACAGAAATGTTTATCATGGTAAATTTTGACCCAAATTTTTGAAAAAGAATGGCATGACAAAATACAATCAGCAATACCGTGTAAACCAAACACGTCATCCATGTCATGGAAGTGTCGCGTATACCATGCTTCTTGATCTTTTCTGTCAGTTATCTCAAGTTTTGATCCATTTTCATTCCACTTTTCTTGTCGGGTATTATAGTAAATCTAGCCTCAGTATTCTACTAAACCACGATATGAAAATTTATTCATGGTTAAGGGATTGAAGAAATATTTTATGCTTTGTACTAAATTTTTGATAGAATGAAACATAATGGAGTTTCCAGGTTTTTCACCTACATTTGATTTGAGAAACATAACCGCTTATTAACATTGAAAATACAATACAAAAGGAGCATTTGTTTAAAAATAACATAATATAATAAAAGGAAATTTTCTTTCATATTAAAATGTTCAAAACAGCTATGTTTAGTGAATTCATATATGAGAAATAATTTCATATGTTTTTGCATAGTTGTTTTCTACTATATTTCCATATCTTTCTTCTTCGTTTATCAACTATTATGAAATCAAAATTTCGCATTTAATATCCCCAAAGTCATTTAGAAATTCCATGATAGGTAAGAATGGCACATCCTTACATAAAATCATACATAACCATTTCTCTTTGCATATAGTCTAATTTCTTATTTGTAGAATTATCTCGAAGACTCCTTTAGCGAGAGGGGGATTTTACTAACATACATGTATGTGTGAACATCTCTATACTTTAGTTATTTTTGGAAAATACTTATAATGAGTGTAACTCATGGGGGAGGGAAATGGAAAATTCTTTATCTTGATAGGAAATTCTTTAAAAACCAAAATGAAAATGAAACATTATAAATCCTTGTTTATGCTGAACAATTCTACCCTTTATTATGTTCACATAGATTTTTTCATTGAATGTGAAAGTCAATGGTCCCACTTCATTACATTAGCAACATCACATGTTATTTATGTAACCAGTTTTGTTCTGGAAATTGCGTTGACCGTTCAGATTGTGGGATTTGATTATTTCTTATAATTCGTACCAAAATCTAGTTTTTTACTCTACATAATACAGAAAATCCCATCAAAAATAAAGGCAGCGTTGTTGATGGTTCTATTGGCTACATTACTCTTCATGAATACAAATTGGATGAACCAGCATATGTTTGATTTTATCTTTGGTAACTAATCGAATTTCATAAGCACGGATAATTTTTTGTTTTAAGATATACATATAAGATCTTCTTTGTAGATACACGTTGCCTTTGCATCAATTTCTACATGGATATCTTCATATGCATTGCTAAAATGTGACGTTTTTATTACATATGTTATTTATACCGTGTCCTCATGGAAAGAGAGGAAGATGAATAAATATAATCTTCTGTTAATGTTATAGAATTTGGCTATCCATTAGAATATATGGTATTATTTGTTATACAAAACGACTTTATTAAACCAATGAAGTAATAGAATGGTTGTTCGTATGATTTTGTATAATTTGTGATGCAAATGGGTGACATTGATAGCGATCAAAGTAATCATTTTTGAAACCTCGAGTGTGAATAGCACTGTTAACTTCCCTAAGTTCCCTCTAATAACTTCCTTCATATACGAAAAACACAATACACCCCACCTTGTTCAGCTTTACCCCCCCCCCCCTTAAGTATTTTTAGGTTCTATCATACGATAACATGCACTGAATGAAGAAGGACGGGAATGTAAACCACAATTTTTGTTGGTTTTCCTTACCATATATAAAATCTTGACAATTTTTACCCTCACGAACTAACTCTCAAGATAGAGATATCTATTAAAAATTTTGTTTTAGACAGAGCTCAGGCATTGATTGATGCATACACTCACCCTCCACATGAAGTGTCAAAGGATAGTGTAAGTATGTGTTATGAAGTATGGATTACAAGAACAATATCTTAAATCATATATTTGAGGCTTGGAAAAGACTTCTATTAGCCGTAAATGGAATTCTACTTTAAAAGTAGGAGAATGCATCTTCTTTCAACTCAAATCATTGCACCAATTCCTTTTATCCTCATCAATCATGATATAAAATGATTGAATGTGAAACATTGGATACAATATTCATCACATTATTTTCCCCTTTGTCAGGTGTTTAACTGTCTAAATCCATGTTTTCTCTCAATCATGACATGCACACTTTCTTTTGAATGAAAAGGAAGAAGGAATCTTCATGTATGTCAAAGTGTAACATATCATAAATAGAAAACCAACTTCACGTGTACCTTGAATGGTGCAAATGTTTTTGGAAAAGTGAGATGTTTAATTACTAGAAAACATGATTTTTTTTTAGGTGTTCATT
>SZWC01014674.1:43845-73505 GCA_023375785.1 Penium margaritaceum
ATAGAGAGAGAGAGAGAGGGAGAGAGAGAGAAAGAGAGAGAGAATGAGAGAGGGTTGAGACTTTTTTTGGAAATTTCAGGAAGGAGGCAAGAATACTAGCAGTCAACGCCAATGAAATAACAAAGTTAGGCACCATGTTGATGTCCTCGAGGGGTCAGCATGTGGATGGTGATGGAGGCTGTTTTGTTGCAACAGTCACTACCGAACACACGAGTGATGCATTTCGCTTGACCTCCATGCTCAGCTGGCGTGAGGTAGATCTCGCCGGCCGGCATAGATTTTCATCGCAGAGACATCTTTAGTAGCCACTACGATGTCTGTGATTTTTCCATCGAGCGACTAGGATTTGCCTTCTGATATTAGGAAAACTGCGTATTATCCGAAAGCATGTTTTCAGAAAGGAGCATCGCGATAGTGTTTTCAAAAACTTTTTGAAATTTTTGAAAAAGACGGGTCTAGAAGTGATTGCATGATTTTTTACGAGGAAACGAGACCTTTCCTCTTTTTGTATTAAGAGAATGAGTTGTTTTGAAAAATGTTGCATTCTCGGAAATGGCGAGGTAAATAATAGGAACGTCGTACAGAGAGAAAAAGGATGAATATCATGAGCTTGCAAGATTCTAGGGCAATTCTCGTTTCTTCCGGTGAACCTGTCAACCCTGTTCCATGTAATCCCAAGGATAGCTCCCAGTTTGTGCAAAATCGTGCGTTTGCGAAGTCCATGACGTAAGGAATATCGCATTTCTGCAGCGAGCTACCTTTTCATATAGATGTTAACAGTGCCTAAAAATCTCGAGTGCATCAACACGGTGCCTTAAACTGCTAAATTGCATCGCGGAAAAGGCCAGGTGTGGGGGCGTAGTATGTCGCTTGTCTTTTTCTCGATCGTTGTTGGATGTTTCCGGACCTGACCTTTTCCTTCTCGGCTATGAGTATGGCTGCCGGCCTGCTGGCTGCGATTATTTCGCTGGCAGTCACATCGAGCGGGCGGGTTACCCAAATAAATTTCCAATTGCTGTTGGTGTTTCGCTCCGCCTGCTTCGCCCGTGTGGGTCCGTCTTCCACAGAGGCAGTGTGGCTATCCCCATGAGGCTGCCGGCGCGGTGGAGCATCCTGTCACGGAAGGCATGTCTAGCACGGTCTGCTCAGGGTGGGAACGCACGAGTAGACCTGCGTGGTTTATCTTACGTACATGACGTCACTATTGTGATTGTTTCTCGTCACTTCCTGCGCATGAGATTGTTCCAAGCGCATGTTTTTAGAGGAATGTTAGGAAACGGGCAACTTGGACCGTCGATGCTTATATCGAGATTCTCTTTCAAACGGATCGTGTAAATGCCAAATCGAAAAATACACAAATGGTTCCTGGTTCGAATCACTCGTTTGCTGTCTGCGTCATCGCAAAGAAGCTCAAAAAACAGAACCAAAACGGCATTTGAAATAGCGAACGTAGCGACAGGTAGCAGTCACCTTTTTCAGGCCACAAAGTGGCCACAGAACGCAGGGCGTCGCACCGCACGCGACGACGTGGGTCGCCACCTGTGGTACGATGGCCTAGGTCTTTTTACGTGGAGGAAGTGAGACAAAAACGAAGCGGGAACCTCATACACGAGCAGTTCGATGATGGGGGTGGTTATGATGTGCCAACCTCTGTAACCACGGCGTCCATGGCAGACGTGAGATCGACGGTGAGATCGAGGCCACAATTCAACGGTTCTGGTGATCGTGCGTCGATTGTTTTGGGTGGAGCCACATTTGATCGAGGCAGCTCCGAGGACCCATACTTGGACGTTAAAACAATTTCAAAGCGCGTCAACACCGCCAGAAGACTGAAAGAACAACTTTCCAACGATTAGCCGGGCGCGAGGGGGTGCGTGAATTACGACAAATGCGTGGATAAGCCAATCAGGTTGACTCATGAGTTCCCACGCGCGGCCATCCTCAACAATCTGGTGCCAGTTCTGGTCGGTCATGCCGAACAACACTCCTCGTCGCTTTGCAGCCGGCCAGTTGCATCCAGCCGGTTCTGCTACTGTGGCCGCGATTCTGATTAAAGTGCTTGTACAAATCACCACACTACCCTTTTTTAAGTATTGTTCCATCTCAAACATAAGGGTAGTGGCTAAGGAAAGCATCTATGTTTTCAGTTAATTCCTTTTTTGGTTTTTAAGTTTTCCCCTAACGTTTGTTTGTTCACACAAAGTGTTTTAAGGATAGGATGAAGGGAACTGATGGTAGTGATGGACAAGCTTCTTACCAAAAGTTTCATGGGTTAGAAAAATATTCACAAAAACTTCAATAAATCATTGAACGCATGTGCAAGCATTCCATTCCATTTGATTCACAAGTAACACGCTCAAGCCACCATTCCCCTCATGTCAACCAAAGGAACCCAATTGCGTTTCATTTTGATAAACGTAAAATTTCAGTAGCTTAATGGCATAAAACACCAAGGAGAAATCAAACAAAGAAGAGAGTGAGAAGGCGATATTTTAACCAATTTGGGTGTAAGGCATTTTTCAATGGGCACAATGCTAGTATGCAAAATTGAGAATATGGGAATTTCTCTCCATCCCAAATTTTTTTAGCCTCCACCCAAGTTTGATCACAAGATGGACATTCCACGAATGTCCAAAAGGGCTTAAAGAACCACATGACGCATCCAATTTGCAAGTGGATATCAAGTTCACTACAACAGAATCAAGACATTCATCTCTCCAATCAACACTTTTTTCATTAGAACTAGGCTTCATGGGTAAGAAAATACCACCCCACCCCAAAACGTATGTCTAAATTTTGAGCGTGCATGTCCGCAGTAAAGCAAACGTTTCAAAAGCTTGCTTTACCAATGGTTTCCTTACCATTAGAAAACAAGTGATTTGTCCAAAAGAAAAAAACATAATAGTCATAACATCTATGGAAAATCTACAACAAAAGGTTCTGATGTGTGGAATGCAATGGATTCCTATACGTAACCAAGTGGTTGTAAAATCAAAGCCCTAACCATTTAAAATAGTTGTCTTCAAGGAAATCCTTTTCTCAAAATCCACTATAATCGCCACTACTCTTAAGGTAACTGGTATGATATGCCTTCAATTCTAACCAAAGACCATGAGCCAAAGTTCGATACACGAGAACAACGATTCATGAATTTGTTTATATAATCCTCCTAAAGTACACACATTTCGTCATGCAATGCCACCAACTTAAAAAAGAAGGATGAATATGAAGAAGAGCGATCATAGCTGTATTGTAATTGGTGAAGATGAAGAGGATAAGGAGAACCCTTTGGAAAATTAGGAGAGAATATTAGATGATGTAACCAAAACAAAAACACAAAATCTATTTTTACCAAAGATACGGAGTTCATTATATTCATCTTGAAAATCATTTTACTTGAGTACATTATTTCACTCGCACTCATGGGAAACATTTTGTTTTCCCCCATACATGTAAATGCATTCCTTCCTTGATACTATACAACATAAATTCCACCTATGTACAACATTTTTGGGTTGAACCTTTTATTCCATTATAGAAGTCATCCACCCCTTCTCCCCAGCTTCCTTTGGCACCGATCTCAATATCAACATAAAATGAAAAATAAAAACGTTACACTAAATAACTTATACACTCCACTTTGATAATGTTACTAGAAGTCTTTGTGAGAAACTAAGTCTTACCTTCAACATCAACATTGTAACATTTAAAGGATGTTTTAAATGTCTCATAACTATAAAGGACCCATGGTCACATCAACAATTGTAACATCCACAAAAGCAAGAGTTACAAAGGATGAAAATATTATATTTTTATCTAAAGCAATTAAAATGAAAATGTTAATGGCAATGATTCTTGTTACAAAACTAAACATCAATGTCTCTTCCATCCACAACAATCCCTTTACCTTAAGCTCTAAATACTTTTTTTTCATATCACACACATCATTGGTGGAGTAAAGTTTTCTATGCTAGCAACCTTATTGTAAGAAAGTGCTACTTATATAACAACATCAACAATGTCAACGGTATCTAAACCAATGCTACTTCTATTGACATAACAATAGAAATGGTGGTAGTACAGCTATGGTACAAAATGTTATATGGTAAGGTTACTTGCTCAAGTGGCAGTATGAGTCAAAATGAGTGATAGTGGTGTGAAAGTATGGTTGTTTATTGTAGTACATGTTTGTAATCTATGGAAGTGGTTTCCGTAATCATTGTGTGTGGTTTGTGGATCTCTCGTATAGGTGTGGTATTCAGAATGAACGACATGTGTGCTAGTGGTGTGGCATGTGGACGACGTTAAGGTGTGGTGTGGCATGTGGACGACGTTTTGTTGTGCTGTGGTGGTGTGGAATGGTGTGAAGATAACAAGAATGGACCTATTTGGTGGATGGATAGCTACAAAGGCCTCATATTAATGGCATAACAAGGGTGAAAACAATCTTTAGCTTCCTCTTTCAACTCCATAAGTACTAAAAAAATCATATAAGGAACTTAAAAGGGGAGATGTTCTTGTCCTTGCTTACACATCATGTATGTTGAAGAATGAGTTCTTTTGAGGAGGATAGGACCCTTCAACCTCTAACTTCTAGGTGATCAGTGAACTTTTTTTTTCACATGTCATTTTCCCACATATTACCTTAGACTTCATAGTGAACTTTCAATGACAAGTGTGTTTTCAACTTCCAAGTTTCCCTTCAGCTTGAAGACCAACCTTCAAATTCCTAGTGGTCATGAAGCTACATTTACCAACCAAAACAATTGAAACCATTCCATGTGGTTTTGTAACAAATAAGGAGGTTATGCATCTCCCATAATGGTGACAAAACCATCTAACAGCCTCAAGTAATGCTTCGAATTAGGTGGCAGAGCAAAGGTGCCTCATTCTTAAAAAAAGGGCTTACTCCATGAGGTATGGTTGATCACCCTGAAAAAATACAGTGGGTAATCAGTGTACATTTTCAACACCGAAAGTTCCATTTTGAGAAGAAGGAACAATTAGCTAATGTTTCACAAGGTCATACATAAAATATTGCCAACAAAACTAGAAAAATTCCGTTGTGGTACAAAAAAGGAAATCTAACCAACCATGTTTTAACGAGGATTGTCAAGTATTGGGATAAGTCAGAAACCGATTTCTTATACTCCCAATTATAACGAGGTGGTTTTCACATTTAGAGGGGCTGCCAACATCGCGGTTTGAAACAACGTGATTGCAAAATTAGTTTCCCCTTTATTTCACAAGTTTAATGGTGGATTTTCTGCAAGAATAGTGCCAAAATCAAGGGAACTTGACACAAAATTGCTACTGGAAGGCCTAGCAGGTGCCTAGATAAGGACAAGTATAAACCCCAACCTTAGAAATAGAGAGGGGGTTTGCTTCATGTTTAGGGGGGTTATGGACACAAACGTTTTAAGAGTTCACAATAAGAAACCACAAATCCATGCGTTTGACGAGTGAATTTCTCATGTTTGTGCGCAAGTAGTGATAAAACACTACCAAGCCCCAAAATTGTGCGGCCTAGTAGGTGCAATGACAAGAACATAGTCCTTTTTTTAGACCAAAACCCTCACTTTACCAAGGGGATTTGCTTCTGATTTGGGGGTATTATCAGTAAGAGAGTTATAGTGTTTGCAATCAAGATCTTTTCAACCCAATGGGGTTGGTTGGAAACATTTCTTAAGGGCTACATCACGTTGTCTTGCCACTTTTGCCCGTCTTTGGTGACATCAATTTGAGAAGCAAGAAAAATTGCCCTCTAATAGGGTGAGGCCCGAATTCAAGAGAAAATAGCCACACTACTCTGACTTGGGCTTGTCTCGTTGTTCACTTTGTGTTGAGTGTATTAATGAGACACAATTGACCATAATAACACTCAAAGCAGTCTTTCACACCTTCACATACGACTAGCTTCACAGTAAGTTCCGTGCAGCATGTACCTCCATTGTGTACCTTTATAGTTGTGCCTTTGAAACTACAACTCTAGTCCCTTCAAAAGGATCTTCAAGACCAAATTTCAAAATCATTATTTCATTTTTCTAAAATATAATCTCACAAAACTTGAAAGAAAGAAACTATGTTCATAATGGTGGCGGAAGTAGTTTCACAACAAAGAAACTAAACTAGCTTTGGCGGCAATAGACACGGTAACTAATCACAACACAAGAGGTGATGCAGCTCTAATGACGGAAAATTAAGCCTCCACCGACATGAACATTATTGCAAAATCTGAGAATTAACCTTCTGATGAGTTTAACATGGTAGCAACATTTTCTTTGGTGGATGAAAAACAAAACTACAATATTTTACATCAAAAGAGCTAACAGAACTCAAAAAAAACATTTTTTCCTTAGAGGTAACAAAGACTTTGATAACATTTCTTACAAAGTTATTTGAAGAAGCTAGAATGGAAAGAAAATTGTGAAATGTGCCAAAAGAAACCGTTGTAGAATTTCATGATAAACTAATAATCGCAGCTTCAACACACCAGATTTCTCCACTTCGTGCGAAGAAAGTACTTGGTTTTCATACAACAGAAAATTTGACCTAACTATGTTAGGTAATAACAAAGCTCCTTGTTAATCCTAATGCATGCAAGGACCCTAAGATGCAAAAAAATTAAATGAATCCATGATAAGAAGCTTGCATGAGATCGCGTTGCGAAATGTACCCAATGATACTACCAAACTCCATAACTAAATTTCACAACGTACTTGGATACCACCTCCATAGCTTGCTTTTTTTGTTTCTTCCTTCTTGAACATGGGAAGAAAAAGAACTACCAAGGATTCCTTCAATTCAATCATAGTATAAACAAAAGGTATACTCATGTTGTCCTTATCTTCAAATCCATGTTGCCATAGTTTGAATTGTAAAATCCAATGTTAGTGCTATCTTGAAAGGTGATGCTAGATTTTGAATAATTGATGGAATTTTCATCCTATCTTTGAATTAGAAAACTAATCTCATCAACTTCACTCCAACAATCCTTATACTATAAAGGGAGCTCCATCTTCAAAAGGTTCAAGTCAAAGAATATCATGTTATAGCTCTTTGACCAAAACCTTTGGGTGATAATCCACTAATGTCACGCTTAAGGCATTTATTCTTGTGTACAAGAATGGTTTTACAATGGTAATAGCCTTTAGACCTAGAATATGGACCTTCTAGGTCTCTCTTGTTGAAAAAGGTTTAAAAAAAAAATGTAAGAGTTACGCACCGACTTCATGACAATTTGTTCCTTTTTTGACCAACTATGTTATCGGTAAAAAGACTTCCAACCATGAAGATCATTAGGTGACTGCAACCTCTTTCCAACAAAGCGTCAACTACATTCTTGTTAAGTGGGAAATGGGATTGAACCTTAAAAACATTGTAAGAATTTAGGAGTTTCCCTTTATGCAAGGGATTTTCATTCTTTTTGAATGACTTGCTTGATTGCAATTGCTCCCATGGTTACATGAGCAGGAAAAGGTCCTTAAGCAACCATTGGATGTTCCTTACCAATTCTAGTGGAGAGTGTGAACCAGAAAAAATTCTATTAATGTTAGAGGGATCACACAATGCAATAATTAATGTAAGGAAGGGGTTGGAGGCCAGCCTTATCTTGCCTACAAAATCTCGCAAAAACTTACATAAATAACGAGCGTTAAAACAAAATGATGTACAAATACCAATTTTTGGAAATATATCTAATCCATTTAGGAGAAATACAGTTTAACAGCTCTAAAAATAAAATCCAAATCACTGAGATACAGTCTAATTTTGGCAAGGATTCTTTTCATTGACTCTGAAGTAAAAGAGAACACCAAAGCACAGAACAACATTCTCTCCACCTAAAACTCCAGCCTTGGAATTCTAATAACATTATAACTATTCCACCAAATCCATTAATATCAAAAGGTCAAAAGTGTATATTGGGGAATCCAACGGGTAGCTCCTCCTTACTTAAACAAACCATTTACATTGTTTATCATGAAGTAACGGTTCGTGTTGAAAGGTTCCTCATACCAATTTACACGTGTTTTTAGAAATCCACTTTGCACACATTTCCTTCAATACAATGGCCACAATTTCATGTGAGAAAAAATTTTCGTGTGAGGGGTAAATATTTTTCATCTTGTCATCTTTGCTGATGCTGAAGTCAAGTAAAGGAGGATTCCATGCTTTGGCTTTGAACATCATTCCTGACTTGTCTAAACTTAAGGTGGCATCTTAAACTTCCTAGTGACCTTTTTTTATGATAACTTACCGTCTCGTTGGTTACACAACAACGTAATCACCTAAAGTGCCAGTCCCGTGACGTCGGCTGAGCTAGAATGTCCAAATTACATTGAAGGAGCTCAATCCCTTCATTTTTATATGCCATTTCCGATTGGACTTGAAGATGTGTTTTAATAGCTACCTTAAGTCTCTACTTCTTCAATTTAGGCTCTAGCCCTAGAAGCCGCTACCAAAAGAAGCACCTATCATTAGCCTCTTCTTTTGCACACGTGTCATTCGTTTAGCAGTCCTGCAGAAGTCAGTCTTGTAGATTTGAATTAAATGCATGTAATTCAGTTGCTATATGGCTCCGTAATACCACACTTATTCATAATTACTTTTAGCATGTTGGAAAAATGTGACCATTCATATCTCCTATGGTTTAAAAACTGCTTTATATATTGCACATCCAATTTATAGAGCCACACCTCTCAAATGGAATACAAATTCCCCCCACCAACATTCCATGAATCCAAACGTGTATGATATGTATCAATATGGTAGGTGTGTGTATAATATGAGATGTGTTTGTAAGTATGATGTCAAGTTTTAACATCCATGTATGGATTAGATGGTGTGGTGTGTGTACTTTTGAAATGTTTTGGTGTTGTAAATATAGTGCGTATGCTAACATTGTGTTTAGGCTGTCTGTAGGTGCACATGTAAAGGTAGGGGGTGTTTGGTAAATACACACCTAATGTGTGGTGATTGTTTTTATGATTTTTGGGAAAGAGTTCGGATTTTTCGGAGTGTTCATGTCATGTGCGATGTGTATGGTGTTTTTATGTGGTGTTTGTGGGGTGCATGTGCACTAAGTTATGATGTGTGTTTACGTGTGTAGATGTATGTTTGCTTGTATGTGTGTGTGTGTGTGTGTGTGTGTGTGTGTGTATGTTTGTGTTTGTGTGTGTGTGTGTGTGTATGTGTGTGTGTGTGTGTGTGTGTGTGTGTGTGCGTGTGTTTGTTTGTGGCATGTGTTTGTGTGTGTGTGTGTGTGTGTGTGTTGGTTTGTGTGTGTTTGTGAGTGTGTGTGAATGTGTGTGTGTATGTCTCTTGTATGTGGTGGGTTTTTTATGGGTGTTCCATAAGTAAGGGGTGTATGTGGGGTATTGTTTTGAGTTTGTGTTGGGTTTGAGGCTTGTGTGGGAAGTATATGGGGTATTTTTGGGGTGTATATTACTTATGTGTGGACGTTAGGTTTCTTATGTGTTCAGAACGTAATAATTTTTGGACTACCTACGATTGTGTGTGGGATGAGGTTTGTGCATGTGTGCTAGATGTGCAAGGTTGAAGCATGGTGCGCATCCATTATGCACATGCATAGTACATTGGTGCATGAATTAAGGTGGAGTGTGTGAGCACGGCATGTGCATGTACGATTTGTGTACACGGGGTACGTGCATGTAAGGTGTCTCCATGCATGGCTTGTATGTGGAGGACGCATGGGTGTGCTTTCCATGCATGTATGAAATTTATGAGGTATGTATGCATGAATAGTGTGCGTGTACTTATGCATGCATGTGTGTGCATGTGCGTTTAGTGCATGTGTGCATAACACTTGTGTTCATGACACGTGTGTGCAGTGCATGTGCATTTGAAACGTGTCCATGTGAGGTTCATGCACATGAGGAGGGGGCATATGGGGCACATGCACGTAGGCTGTTTGCTAAAGTGGAAAATGTGGGCAGGATACACAAGTGATATATGGATGTTGGATTGTGTGAGGTATGTGCACAAGGAGTGGCAGATTATGTGTTATTGTTTTGGAGTAAAAGCATTGCTTTCCGGATTTTTGAAATATTTTTGGGTTATGTTCATTATGCAAGCTTGCTTTGCGTGGGTTAAGTATGGTGTGATTCCATAGTGCGTGAGATATACGTGCGTGGGTCATTACAAATCAACCTACATTATGTTGCTCGTGAGCCCACCACTTTGGTGTGGATAGGTTTTCAAAAGGAAGAAGTTTGTGTTGAAATAGAAAATTGATATGGGTTTCAACAATTTGTAAATCTATTACATCATGTAGAAGGATGTGGTGATTGAAAAATTAGATAAGAGCACATGCACACAGTTTGATTTCCATTAGAATTTACAAGAAGTTATTGAGGAGATCATCATGAAAGTTTACACCTTCATGCCCTTAATTTTTCTTTATTGGCACACTTAAACCATTTCTTTGTGGTTAATATTTGGGAGGAACCTATACTTGAATTGGAATACTGTTACTTGTGATGCCTCAATCATGAGAGTTTATCTTATGAGTGGTAGATCATTTCTAATACGCTTTATCAATATTGAAGCCTATGAGATGGTGATAAATGATATGTAAAGGATAGAAAATGATCATTTAGATCTCAAATGTGGACAAGGACTTTGAGTGAAAGGGTAAATTTTCTTGATTACATGAAGATTCAAAATTGTGTTCTAATGTATAAGAACAAGAGTGGTCTAGGTATTGTAGGGTCTTTCGTGGATGATGATGAAATGGCTAGGATTCCTTTGTTGAAGTAAGGAGGTATCCCTTCATGAAGAGGTGATTTTGAAGGTGATAGGTGCATCTTGTATTCAAGTTAGAGGTTGTGCTTAAAGGAGAAACCAAAGAATACTCATATATCTTGGGCTTGATTCCAATTTCTTGTGGAGTGGAAATCTACTCAAGTGGCCATGCCAAGTTCATCTTGAGAAAGTTGAGAAAGTTGATAAACCAACTTCAATAGAACACATGGTGTTCAAATTAGGAAATGTTATAGGTAGTGCCGTAATTGATACAATTTGATACTAAGGGAATTTTAATTTTGAAATGTAAGGGCGTTAAACATGTTTTTCATTAAAGGAGGCTATTATCCTAATATGCATTGTATTTTATGTAAGTCCTAGATTTAATAAAGCAAATCTGTAAATAATAAATGAAAATATGGATAATACTTTTAATTATGAATGAGCTAATTATTCATTTTCTAACTAATTATCATCACATTCAATCTATGTTCCATTTTATAAATAATTTATGTTTTCATTCCAAAACATATCAAGTTTATTTTTTTCAAAAATCTCTTCGTTTTTTCTAATGAATAAGAGGAATATTTGCATGTCGTTAAATACAATTGAGTACCTTTTTTCAATGTATAGTACTTTTCTATGGATATTTACTTGCACATCATGAATAGTTTGTGTTTTTTTTCATTTAAGGTTACATAGTAGTTCAGTAATGAAACGCAAATCAAACCACGTATCTAAATGCAACGTTGTTGAGACCATAAATTCTTCGGAATTTCCAGTTTGAAAATTTGTTTTGATGTAGAAAAGTTTCTTCTTTTACACCCAATGTCGTGGAAAGTTTTGGAATGAATCTTAAGGCAGATAATTTTGTAGAAAAATACATAGATTGAACTTAACACCGTGGAAGGCAAGATTCTTGTTTCAGGTAGGATAGATTGAATAAATTCCCTAACATGCATGTTTCATTGGTTGAAAATTATGTATGAAATTCATAGTTTGTTTAGACATGAGTTCATTTCAAATCAGATTGTAAATAAATTGTCATATTTATCAGCAACAGATTGTTTGCACAAGTTTCGTCTCAATGTTCCCTTTTCTATTTGGACTACCCTCTTTAAAATAAAATTATGAACGGACTACCCTGGATGAGGTTCTTTGCGAATTAGGTAGGCTTTGTGCAGTGTGAGGTTTGGTGGACCCATATTTGAAGATGAACTTTTGGTATTTTTATCATTGCGCCAACGTAGTCCTGCAATAACGCGATTGCTTGCAACCGTTTCGTAGCTTTCGACAGGACATGGTTCTCAGGATCAGTCCAAACCGGGGGCTTTAAACGTCAAGACTTTATTCGCCCATCCGCCAGCCAGCTGTGCCCAATTTTCAAACTTCTCTTGACAGCTGTCCAATAGGCCCTGGCCTCCCCATTGCACGATCTGATACTCTGATAGCCCCTCATGACGCTGGGCGACTATGTACATTCATGAACTAACGTAAGGTGCTTGTGTGGATGTGGCTCTGTGCTCCTATCTTCCTCCTGTGATTCCCAGTGCAGACTGTGCTTACGTTCTCTCGTGCTTTCGTTGTCTGTTACCCCTGTTCCTTCTTGACCTTGGACCACACGCTTGACGACGCCGCGGGCTGTGACAACGTTCGGCACTATCGCTCTGAAATCGGCGCTATTGTCCGATCGTTCAGCACGGCTCCCTTTGAAGACGTCAGCAGGTCAAACTGGGGCCTTGGTTGGAAGCGGTAAGTTGGAACAGAATCAGAACCCACCTACATTATGACGTCATCAGCATCAGACCCTGGAAATTCCCTGCCTAGAAGGTGGGCGAAGAAGCCCTCCCTGCCAGCTTTCCTGCCACTTTCGGCGTATGAAACAACATGATTCTAGTGTGCCAGTGGTGTCTGGTGAGACACATGACAAGAAAACAAAACTTTCAACTACATCGCTGACGAGGACGTACTTCAAACTGAGTTGAATCTCCATCGACTTGGGGGCAGAGGTGGTCAAATTGATTGACTACTTCTCCGGCGAATTTGTAGATTGGGGGCACATGTATCCAAACTACACATTGTACACAACGCAATAAGTCGGACTGACGGGAAAAAACCAGAACAAAAACAGGTGTCTGTAGCGACGGCGTATAATTTCGAGATGACAAGGACGCACTCTGATGTCTAGTTTGTGCTGTTGTTGGATCGTATGATTATCCAACCCTGTAACCTCTAGGATTGCATACCACGTACGCCAATCTAGCAGCCAATCATCAGTGGTGGTCATTCTATGGCTAATCGTCAGACAAAATGATACATAATGGTAGGCCCTCTGGTACTTCCTACTGACTTTGGCTCCGTGTGAATCAGCTCTGCACTCTAACAAAATCGTGATTGCGTCAAATCTGACAAAGGGCTTTGTTATACAGTTTTTGGTGATACACTAGTCAAAAAAAAAAACCTTCTCATTCGTCCGCTATCCGTCCTAAGAACTTTAGTTCGTCGAGTCATCGCACATGTGAACTTCGCAGCCACATAGGTGATGCTCCTATCCTAAATATCACACCTCAATTATTTGCTTGGATTTTACTCAAACAACAAATGTTGTGGTTGTTACATGTGTGATGATGCATCTATTTTCACGTCTACTACACCGCCAATGGCAAGTCATGCACCATTTTGTGCTTAGCCATCTCCGTCGCGACGGTGGGTAACAAATTGTCCAAGCCGCCATTGTCAAAGCTCCAAATCAGCTCCCCTACCTTTGGCCAATTTGATAATGCATTCTTGTCGACGTATTGTGTCAGTCATTGTAGGGATCACCTTGGTCTCTGTAATGTAGAGACCGCCCTTGCGCTTCGTTTCTACTACAACTTTGCCTCTACTATCCACGTGCCTTTCCTACGGAAGAGCTTTTTTTGCTCCTTTTCCATCCATCAAGAGGCTAGCAGTCATTTTGTTACCCAGGCCGGGAAAATGCTACACATCACGGGTGACATGTAACATCTTACATTCCAGTATCACATTCGTATCAACGTCTCTTTGGCCAATCGTTAGCTCCACCTTGTTTTTGGCGACCACCATGATCTTGGTGGACTTGTTGTAGAGGACAAAGCCCACCTTCTTGACTTGGGTGTGCTCTTCGGCATTGGAATCCATGCATCGCCTTGTGGCTTTTGAGCTGGAATTCTTGGTGCCATTGAAAAGCACCTTCTTGCCTTAGCGCTCCTTACCGCTAGCCTTTACCTCCACTAGGCACTCATAGGCACAGTGGCCTTCGTGTTGCACTTGGAAAACGTACCATTACATGCACCATGCTTGTCGCTGTCCTTGCCAGCACCTCTTTTGATGTTGATCCCGCGAGAGCCAAGCAGGAAGAAGTCGCCTTGCCATTGATGTGATGTCATGTCTGATTGTGAATGCACTTGATGGTTGCGCCATACGTGAGTTTTTTCTCAATCCATCCTCCTAGGATGGTGATGAGGGGACTCGGAATGTCAAGTAGATCCATAGGAAGGGCCATTGCCTACAATTGCAAGTCAACCTTCCACCCCACGCCGTTGCATTTCCAGACAAAAGACTCCATCCACTACATAGTGAAGAGGATGTCATCTGCCTTCGTAATCCTCAATGACAGAAGTCACTTCATCATGAAAATTTTGTTTGTGAGCAACATTGAATGTTCGATGATGCATAGCAATTCCATGCCTCCGTTGCCAATGTGCAGTCTTTGAATCAACGGCGCTAAGCCTCAACGATAGATGATAGCAAAAGCATGAGCGCATCCGTGTTCATAATGAGTAGGATTGCTTCTCCGCATCTTCCCTGTTTACCTCACCAAACACCTCAATGCCCTTTATCATGTCCTCTAGTCAATTCTGCGCTAAGTGGACCTGAAAGTGCCACCTTCATAATCCAAATCTAGGGCCACCCACATTATTTTGGATCAGTTGTAACTCCCCTTTTTACATCTTTATGGGTTTGTGCAACTTGAGTCACATATTGATAGCGAGGTCGTCCAAGACGCTCCTCCCACCCATTATGAACGGTTGAGACACAACAAGAGCCTTGAGCCCATAATTCGTTGAAGGAAATGCTATTACGGCACGCCCTGACCATGGTGTCAGGTTCATAGCTTGTTTGGGCATAAAATTTGAGATGAAACATGCACTTTCTAGCCGCCACATCATATGTGAGAAGAGTTACGACAGAATAAACAAACATAAATACTTCTATAACGGGTGAGCTCTTCATCTGTCCCACAAAAGTCGTCATCCTAGTGCATAAAAAGGCGTCCAGAGCTTGCTTGAGGCATAACATCCTCTCCGTCACTCTATGAGAAATAATCATCAACCAGTGTGTGCACATACTTGAATGTTTCAAGTCTCCGTAGGCCCATTTCCATTCTCACCTTGCCCCCTCATTCTTGGTCCAAAAGGAGGGGGGTATTACTTCAAAGGCGTGGATTTCTATGGGTGTTTTGTAAAATCAAACTCAATTTTTGTACTAAACAAACTCAAGTTTCATTTTTTACGCGATGGTGCAAAATCAGTGCATGCGAGGCATGTACGGCAATTTTGTGCTTACAATTTTTTTATCTCTCTTGTGCCCCGCTTCCTTGCTCTGTATCCCTTGCCTTGCTCAGTTGAGGTTGGAAGGAAGACAGGGCGAGGTCAAGGGCTTGAGGCCACTGGCCTCGGCCTTCGAGGCCTCGTGGCCTCCTGACCACCGATCGACCGACCAGCTCGATCGCCGACCAACAGTTGGCCGGCTGATGACCGGCCAGTCACCTGGCCGGCCATCGGCCATCCAGCCGGCTACCGGCCATCTACTTGGCTAGTAGCCAAGAAAGTGCTAGCCGGCCGCCAGCCCTCGTAGTGGCGAGGGTTGGTGTCAAAGCACCCCTCGAAACTGCAAGGAGGGAGGGCCGAATCGGCCCTCTCGCTACATTACTACCCACTTATAATGAACCGTCCCAGTTCATGACAAGAAGTAGTAGTGTCTGTAAGTGATTCATCAATATTGTAAAAGAAAATCAATCATTTTAATCACCAGCTAAGCATGAACGCGTGCATGGCAGGTGGCCTAAGGTACACCTTGTCGGGTAGCGCGCTAACGACCTTTCCACTTTAGGCTGGAGCATCCGATCGACAACCATGTCGGGCGTCCCCAACCTCTTATGGTCACTACCCATGAATGACTTCATACAAGAATGTTGTTCAATTTTCTGCGTCAGGTGGTCCTCCCTGCCATGTGTTGATCTGTGCGAGCTGCCAGCTCGCTCCAATACTTATTGACCACCGCTATGGGCAACCAAGATTCGCGTTCCTATCAGTTATGTTCAGGTCCGCAAAAGGTCAATGAATGATGTATTCCCTGACATCGTGCGACCGATTTATACGCTCTTAGTGTTGGAGCAAGCGAAGGACCTCTTATTGACCATTGGTAGCAAGGACTATTGGCGGTGGCTAAATGGTTATGTCTACCGTATATGTAGCCAGTTGGCTCAAATGAAACACGCCATGCATCTTTATACTCGGCGGAAGTAACAATTGGTACGCCACTGGCCCGATGCCATGATAGGAAACACTCCAATCCACTTCGATAGAAACTTATGTGTGCTTAACGATTTCAACCGAAGGTTCTTAGTGCCAAGCAAAAAAATTTGACCGATGTCAAACGAGCCTCGCGGTGATTTTTTTCTGAATATGCATTTCTTCATTGCCAAGCAGCTTGATGGTGACACTTCCCCTCCTATGACAAAATGATTGTGCACACAGCAAAGGCTTGGGCAAAAGGAATATGTCATTTTGTACTCTCACTCTTCACCAATGAAAAGGGCACCACTAGATGTCGACCACTGTTCAACATGAATGGTGTTAACATTATGGACTCATTCACAGAGTTGTTCACCAAAAAATCAACCAGTGCTAGGAGTTTATCCTATTGATTCATGATAGGATTTAGATACATGTGGTCCATTTGCTCCAGAGTGCAATTAATGTGCTCTGTATTTCCATTAGTTTCAGGATGAAACACTATTGATGTTTAAGGCTTGAAACTGAAGTATTTGTGTCTCTTTTGCCATAACTTACTAGAAAAAAACCTATCTACATTGGAGATGGTACGCAATTGCAAGCCATGGTACGTCACAACACCCTTGAAGAAGAGACGAACAATCTCCTCTTCACTCACTACAGTGGTTAGAAGAATGAATTGTTTCATCTTCGTAAAGAAATCCACAACCATTAGTATTACATCGTGGCCACGGGTCGTGGCCAGAAGACCAGTTTTAAAGTTCATGCTGACGCACTCCCATGGAATCCCTGGAATGGGTAGCTGCTAGAGGAGTCCAAGAGACATATTGCTATTAGCCTTGTTCCATAGACATGTGTTGTTTGTCATGTAATACTTATGGACATTGACAGTCTATCCTGGCCACCAATAATGGTCCGAGAGTGCATTTTAAGATCCCACATGACCTACAACTAGCGGGTCGTGGAACTGAGAGATAATCTTCGCCAAAAGGACTCCCGAGTATGGCAAAATAACTTTTTCTCCATGCTAAAATACTCCTACGGCCTCCACCAATGCGTACTTGTCTATATCTTGTTAGTCTTGAAACCAAGAATCCACGTAATATCTCCTCCACATCCTGATTGCAAAACCATTGTAGTGGATAATCTCTCAAGGTTTTCGCGAAGGTGTAAGGGGACGTAGTATTTGGACTATTTTTTCCAAGGACTTGGCTCAAACCACCTTTTTGTAATGTACTCTTTGGTTTTGCATATGGCCTCTCGCCTTTTTGCTAGAATAAGTTGATAAATTGGTCTAAACAAAGGAGTCACTCCATTTGGAGTGGGATCATATGGCCCATGTGCCGTTTTGGTGGAATCCCAACCGATGGGTCTCAGAATACATCCAAGAAAACCGCCAATAGAGATTTCATTTCTTCAGGTGTGTCTTCCTTCACATCGTCCTCTACTTTTTGGAGGTTAGCCAATAAGTATCAACAACCTTGTCGAATACGTCTATTGAGTTGCGTCACAATCATGTTGGCATGGATTTTTAGTTGTGTCGATGACTATTCCATACTTGGAATCAACGTAAAGTGGCGCTATCCCTTCGAAAGGATTAAGCGCTTTCATTCAAAGAAATAAGTGACTGGTTTTTGCAGAGCCATGGTACGTATAACACCATGTCAAATAGGTCAAGAAGGTTGAGTACCCTTAGCGTGATACTCTTTGTGTACCCTTGAATACAAACTTTTGCTTTTCAGGTACCGATCATGGGTACGGTACGGTTGTCATCGATGAGAACAGCGCCATTCGATGACTCGTACTTCAAGACCACCCGTCAGATAAGACCAAGGCTAAAAATGCATTCATTCCCTTTAGTGTCAGTCAATACATTCACTGGAGCACCAGTTAAGCATCCTTGGAACTACATCATGTTACATCCACTCTACCGAGTGAACAAGCTTGACGACGGCAATTCGAGTCTGTGATAAAAACGGGATCCGTACGGCGAGCACCACAACCGTTGCGATTCACCCACTTGAGTCTACATCCACATCAATTTTTTTATCTATATCAGCATCCACATCTGTCTATTTGTCTATATGTATTCATAAAAAATAAACCTACGTTTGTATGTATCTCTTGCTTTCATTCATTCTTGTCCATGTCTATGAAAAAATCATTTTTTATATCTATGTGCATGTTCATATATTTCTATGAGTATAAAAGTGAGAAATTTTTTATTAGGATTATATATAGCTTTCATATAATTTCTCTATACTTTAAACTATCTTTTCATAATCGGGCACACTTTACCGGGTACTTGGTTTGACTGTGCTGAAACAAGACATGGGCAAACAACTACAGTGGCAAAGGAAAATGTGAAATAATGAGCCGGATCAATTCAGTCTGCTCGGCCTTTTATCCACATTGTGTGGATTAGAATTCCACGTGTCACATCCCACTGGCAGTACCGTCGTCACCACTCTGGCCATCACCACCACCACCCTCGTCACGCATGTGTGTTAGAGACGAACGCAAGTGCTAGAAGAGGGAGCATGGGTGTTGGTAGCCACAGCAAAAAGAGGTATGGTTAATCGGAGTCTTTTTGTACACTGTTAGATGGGTGTGTGGGTACCTACGTCAGAAGGTAGTTTCCTAGAAGGTTACAAGGATTCGATCAGTTTTTTGGCATCTAAGACCATTTTAGGTCTGCTAATAATTTTTAAACACACCTACTCCGCATCTATTTACCTAACAAGTGCATCTGCAACCGTGTCTATTTCGCACATACGGGCACATTTATGTTTCCGATATCTTCTCGATCGAATGAGCCCCCCCTCCCCGGATTGCATATAACGAGTGTATGATAGAGTGTATGTGGTGGATGTTGCAAGACGTACACTAGTGTACATCTCGCGACTTCCAAGAAACTCTCTCGCAATAGTTCATTAGTGTACTTTTTTTTGTATGCTCCCTCATACATCGCCTCATACACTTTCCCATATTGGTGGGGGGGAGAGGATCCGTCAACATCACTCAGTCCATCCCCCCCTCCCCCCCGGATTGCATATGGCGAGTGTATGGGGGAGTGTATGTGGTGGAAGTCGCGAGAAGTACACTAGTATAAGTCTTACGAATTCTGGGAAACTCTCTCACAACAGTTTAGTAGTGTATTTTTTTCTGTACCCCCCCCATACACCGCCTCATGCACTCGCCTCATCCACTTCCCCGTATTGGGGGGGGGAGACGAATCCCTTGACATCGCTTGGTCCATCCCCCCTCCCGGATTGCATATGGTGAATGTATGAGGGAGTGCATGTGGTGGAAGTTGCGAGACGTACACTAGTGTACGTAGGGCGATTTCTGGAAAACTCTCTCACAAGAGTTCTTTAGTGTATTTTTTTTTGTACCCTCCCACATACACTGCCTCATACACTCGCCTCATACACTGTCCCGTATCGGGGGAGGGGAGAGACGGATTCGTCGACATCGCTCGGTCCATTTCCCCCCCTCCCCCTCGGGTTGCATATGGCGAGTGTATGAGGGAGTGTATGTGGTGGAAGTCGCGAGACGTACACTAGTGTACTTCTCACGACTTATCACGACTTCCGGAAAACTCTCTCACAAGAGTTTGTTACTGTTTTTTTTTTTATCCCCCCACATACACCGCCTCAAACACTCGCCTCATACACTTTCTCGTATTGGGGGGGGAGACGGATCCTTCGACATCACTCGGTCCACCCCCCCCTCCCGGATTGCATATAGCGAGTGTATGAGGGAGTGTATGTGGTGGAAGTCACGAGACGTACACTAGTGTACGTCTCGCGACTTTTGTGAAACTCTCTCACAAGAGTTCATTGGTGTATTTTTTTTTGTACCCCCCCACACACACCGCCTCATACACTCGCCTCATACACTTTCCCGTATTGGGAGGGGGAGGGGAGACTGACACGTCGACGTTTCTCGGTCCATCCCCCTCCCCCGGATTGTATATGGTGAGTGTATGTGGTGGAAGTCGTGAGACATACACTAGTGTGCGTCTCGCGACTTCCGGGAAACTCTCTCACAATAGTTCATTAGTGTACTTTTTCGTATCCCCCCCACATACACTGCCTCATACACTCGCCTCACACACTTTCCCGTATTGGGGGGGAGGGAGACTGATCTGTTGACATTGCTCGGTCCCTCCCCCCCCTTAGATTGTACATGGCGAGTGTATGAGGGAGTGTATGTGGTGGAATTCGCGAGACGTACACTAGTGTACGTCTCGTGACTTCCAAGAAACTCTCTCACAAGAATTCATTAGTGTATTTTTTTCGCACCTCCCCCCACATGCACTGCCTCATACACTCGCCTCATACACTTTCCCGCATTGGGGAGGGGGGACTGATCCGTCGACATCGCTCGGTCCATCCCCCCCCCCCGAATTGTATAGTGTGAGTGTATGAGTGAGTGTATGTGCTGGAAGTCGTGATACGTACACTAGTGTACATCACGCGACTTATGGGAAACTGTCTTACGAGAGAACACTGGTGTATATTCGGTATAGGATTTGGATAAAAAAAGACCCATGCGGCCCAGACAACTCGATTCATGGTGCGCAAAGACAACTAGACAGTGATAGGCAAGTAAAGGTTGAAACAAATGACAAGGTATGGAAGTATGTACATATCTGGTCACTTAATCTCCCACCATCTGTTTTTATTACATTAAACAAAATATTTGAAACATAGTTGTTTCTATGAAATAGACAACTGTTGAAGGGAAGCTTCTATGAATGTTCATAGGATGTCCACACAGCATTTACATTGTAAAATGAGTGTACAATTCACAGGTGATTGGTCATAAATGAGCAAAAAAAAAAAAGATAAACAGAATGGATCAATAGAGGCAGTGGCAGAAGGAGTAGCGGGGCTAGCGGCATTGGTAGCGACAACATTGGCAATAACAACAACAATAGCGGCAGCGGGAGGGCGGCGTGGGCGTGGGCATCGGCATCGGCGTTGGCATGGGTGTGGGCATGGGTGTGGGCGTGGGTGTGGGCGAGGACGTGGGTGACGGCATGGACGTGGGATTGAAAGAGAGCAAGAGGGAGAGAAAGAGTGAGGGAGAGGGAGGGAGGAAGGGATGGGGGGAGGGAGGGATGGAGGGAGGGATGGAGGAAGAGATGGAGGGACGGAGCGAGGGGCAGAGGGACGGAGGAATGGAGGGAGGGACGGAGGGATGGGAGGGAGAGAAGACGGGAGGGAAGGAGGAAGGGAAGGAAGGGAGGAACAGAGGGAGGGACATAGGAAGGAACAAAGGGAGGAAGGGACGGATGGTCGGACGGACGAGTGGACGGATGGAGGGAGGGGCAAAGGGAGGGACAGAGGGAGGGATAGAGGGAGGGATGGACGGAGGAAGGAATAGCGAGAGGGTGGGAGGCTGGGAGGGTGGGAGGGCGGTAGGGTGGGAGACAGTAAAGGAGAAAGGGAGGGAGGAGGAAAGGGAGGGAGGTAGAAAGGGAGGGAGGGAGGGAGGGAGGGAGGACGGGAGGGAAGGAGGGTAGGAGGGAGGGAGGGAGGGAGGGATGGAGAAAGGGAGGGAGGGAGGGAGTAGGGGGATGGGGAGGGAGAGGAGAGGGAGGGAGGGAGGGAGGGAGGTAGAGAGGGAGGGAGAGAGAGAGAGAGAGAGAGAGAGAGAGAGAGAGAGAGAGAGAGAGGGAGGGTGTGAGTCAGAAGAAGAGTGATCATGCTAGCATCAATAGCAGAGGAAGCTATAGGAGTGGTGACTCTGGCGGCAGTGGTAGAAGCAATAAAAGAGATACTAATGTTTATGGCAGTGGTAGCAACAGCAGCTAATGTTGGAGGAGTAAGAACAACGATAGTGGAATCAGCAAGCACAGTGTTGTTAATGGTGAAAGCAATGATGGCAGCTCTGGTACAAACAACAAAAACAAAAGTGGCAGTTTTGGTAAAGATTGTGGGAGCAACACCAGCAGAGCCAATGGTGGTAGTGATAGTCGTAGCAAGAGCAGTAGGAACATTGATGAAAATGAGACAATAGTAGTAAGGGCAGAAGCAATGACGAAAACATCAACTGCGGTAGCAATGGGGAACCATCCATGGTACCTTTAATGATAGACGCCATTTATGGAAAATTACCCCGAAAGTACATTATGATCAATTGGTGTACAAATCTAGAACATATGTGGAGGATGTTTATTGGAAATGAGTTACCATTAACATGAATGCTTCTTGGAAGTTATGTGTAAATCCTACAGACACAAATACTTCCATGTGTACTATCATGGAAGTTTCATTGAACTTCCTCTGAGTCTGCATATTTTTCAAATTATTTTCAAGTACTGATATGTAACGGGTCGAGTCTCCAGCTCCTGCTCTAAAGTCGTCGTCGGAGTTCGCAGAATGGCGTTCTCAGTTTGCGTCAGAGATTTACGCCCTTTGCAAGACTGAGGGGCAATCGTCATCAACGACCCAGAGCAGGGAGACTCGAATGTTTTGAGTCTTCGGAGGCCCATTTCTGTTTTTAACCAAACCCCTCGGTTTTGGACCCAAACCGGGGATTTTTACCTCAAACTCGTGTGTTTGCATGAGTTATTTTGTTTGTTTTATGTCGAAGTTCGTCCTAAACAAACTTCGATTTACGTTTTGTCGTTCTGGCATGAAATCGTCACGTGCGAGGCACGCAGGCGATTTTGCGCCAGCTTTCTCAACCTCACCCTTGCTCCCCCTATCCCTCGTCCTCTCTTGCTCATTTACAAAGAGGGCAAGGGGGGGGGGCGAGGGCACGAGGCCACGAGGCCTCGTCCTCGAGGCCCTCGTGGCCCCTCAGCCGCCGATCGGGCTGAGGCCGCGATCGACGGCTGGCGGCTGGCGGGCCGGTGGCCGGCCAGTCGCTTGGCCGGTCGGCAACAAGCTGGTCGACGGCAAGCAAAGTGCTGGCCGCCAGCTAGCCCTCACTGACGCGAGGGGTGGTGCGCAACCACCCCTCGCTTTAGCGAGGAGGGAGGGCCGAACCGGCCCTCCCGCTACATTCCTCCCCACATATCATGAACCGTCCCGGTTCATGAACAACAAGTAGGATTGTCAGTCAGTGAGTCATCAACATTGTAAAAGAAAATCAATAATTTCAATCACCAACTAGACATGAACACATGCATGGAATTTAGACCTAAGCTGCAGCTTGTAGGTCAATACGATTAGCGGCCTCCCCCCTTTAGGCTAGAGCGTCCACGCGACAACCATGTTGGGCGTCCCCAACCTCCTATGGCCGATGTCCATGAATGCTGCCCTGTGGGAATGTTGTTCACTTTTTCCGCGTTCAGGTGGTACCTCCTACCACGCATCGATCTGTGCAAGGTGCAAGCTCGCTCCAGTACTCGACCACCCTTGTGGGCAACGGAGATTCGTGGTCCCATGAAGTATGTTTAGGTCCACAACAGGCCCAATGAACGAGGTACTCCCTGACAACGTGCGATCGAAGAGTACGCTCTCGGTGCTGGAGTAGGCGAAGAACCTCGTATTGGCCGTCGGCAGCCAGGACTAGTGGCGGTGGCTGAACGGTTCCTTTTGCCGTGTATGGAGCCAGCAGGCTCACATGAAACACGTCATGTATCTTCATACTCGGCGGTAGTAGCAATCGGTATGCCACTGGCCCGATACGTGCCACAATGGGAAACAGCCCAATCCACTTCGGTATAAGTTTTCTTGCCCCTGGCGACTTCAGCCGAAGGTTTTTAGTGCTAAGAAGCACTTTGTCACCGATGCCAAACGAGACCTCCCGGCGACCTTTGTCGGCATATGCCCTTTTTTGCTGCCGAGCTACTTGAAGGTGACCATTCGCCTCTTGTAAGAAGGAGTCGATGTGCTCGGCAAAGGCTTGAGCGGAAGGAACCTGCCCTCCTGTACTCCCACTCTTCACGAATGAAGAGGGTACCACTGGATGCCGACCACTGTTCAACACGAACAGTGTGAATTGTGTGGACCCGTTCACCGAGTTGTTCACTGCAAACTCTGCCGGTGCTAGGAATTTGTCCTAATCATGCATGGCAGGGTCCACATACATGCGGAGCATCTGCTCCAGAGTGTGATTCATGCGCTCTGTCTGTCCGTCAGTTTGAGGGTGAAATGCTGTCAACATTTGTGATTCATTGCCAAAGTATTCGTGCATCTTTTGCCAGAACTTACTAGCAAATTTTCGATCTCGATCGGAGATAATTTGCCACGGCAAGCCGTGGTACTTTACGACACCCTCAAAGAAGAGACAAGCGGTCTCCTATGCGTTCACGTCAGTAGTTCTAGGAATGAAGTGTGTCATCTTCGTCAAAAGGTCCACAACCACTAGTATTGCATCATGGCCACGGGCCGTGTCCGGAAGACCAGTAATGAAGTCCATGCTGACGCACTCCCATGGAGTCCCAGGAATGTGAAGCTGTTGGAGGAGTCCAGCAAGCTTCTTGTTTCTAGCCTTATTCCGAAGACATGGGTCGCATGTCATGCAATACTTACGGACATCAACACTCCACCCTGGCCACCAATATGGTCTGAGAGTGTCTGTCCGGTCTTTCGGGGTCCCACATGACCTGCTACTGGCGGGTCGTGGAACTGGGAGATAACCTTTTTGCTCGAAGGTCTCCCGAGTTTGGCACAACAACTTGTTCTCCGTGCCAGAAGATTCCTGCGGTGTCCACCAAGCCGTACTTGTCCAAATTTTGAGAGTCTTGAAACCAAGAATCCACACAGTATCCCATCCGGATCCTGTTTCCAAAACCGTTGTAATGGATAAACTCTCGTGGTGGTTGCCGCAGAGGTGCAGGGGGATCTGGTGGTTGTGCTGTTGATGTTACAATATAACACCCATTGACCTCGTGATTGCTTTAATTTCTACAGGCTGTCGGCTTAGTGGATCGGCCACATTGATGCATCTTGGCCGATATTCCCATGTGAACGAGAATCGACTCAGGTATTCACTCCAACGCGCCTGCCGTCTTGACAGGTTCGGTTGCGTTTGGAAAAACACCCATGGATTATGGCCGGTCACGACCGTCACACCCTCTTCAGCACCCTCAAGGTAGCAACGGTACATCTTGAAAGCATGTGCTACCGCAAGGAGCTCTTGTTCCGGAGTCGTGTACCGCGTTTCCGCGGGAATGAGCTTCCGGCTCTCATACGCAACTGGGTGACCGTTCTGCATGAGGACGGCTCCGAGTCCTACTACCGACGCATCACATCGAACCTCCCACGGTTGCGATGGATCCGGAAGAGCTAGGACGGGTGCCGTGGATATGAGCTCTTTGACCTTAAGAAAAGCATTCTCACAATCAGATTTCCATTCACAACGCACGTCTTTTTGCGTGAGCCCGGTTAGCGGTGCTACCAGGGTCGAATACCCTTGCATAAACCATCGAAAGTAGTTTGCAAGGCCGAGGAAAGAATGTATCTGCCCAACATTCTCGGGACGTGGCTAGTCCACAACGGCTTGGACCTTTCGTGGGTCGACACGGATGCCGTCCTTGCGGACGATGTGTCCAAGGTATTCGAGTTCATCTTGTGCAAACTTGCACTTGCTCACTTTCACATAGAACTTTTGTTCTTGAAGGATTGCGAGAACGTTGCACAGATGTTCTATGTGCTCTTCCATTGATTTGGAGAAAATCAGGATGTCGTCTTCAGCTTTCTACAGCTGAGCCAAGAAGAATCGACAACCTTGTCGAATACGTCTCTTGACCTGTATTGCAGACAAGCTGGCATGGACTTTGAGTCGGGTCGGTGATAATTCCGTGCTCGGAATCAACGTAAAGCAGCGTTGTCCTTTTCGAAGGATCAAATGCTTTGATTTAAAGCACATTAGTGCCTTGTTGTCACGGAGCCAGGGGTCGCCTAGCACCACGTCAAATGGGTCAAGAAGGTTGAGTACCTTCAATGTTACACTCTGTGTATACCCTTGAATACAAATTTTCGCTTTACAAGTACCGATCACGGGTACCGTACGGTTGTCACCAACAACAACTGCGCAGATCGATGGCTCGTACCTCAAGCCAACTCGTCGGGTAAAGCCAAGGCTAACAAAAGAGTCGTCCCCTCCAGTGTCAGCAAGTACATTCACGGGAGCAAATCCCATGATTCACCCATGTGAGTCCACATCTTGTGGGTACGTGTGAATTCGGCTAGCACCTTCCAGTCTTTAAATTTGACTGGGTCAAAATCGTCCACTAAGGGTACTGCAAACGAGATTGAACTCATTGCTTTGAGGGCGTTTGCTTCAATCACTGTGTCACACAACTCTTGCACAGTGGTTGGTGGCGCCACCACTAAGCATGTACGATCACGTATCTCGTCCGGAGATGCAAGGTTTAGTCGACAATGTCGGTCAGCAAGTGTAGAAAGCGGTTCAACAAGAGGAGAAAAGACAACGAAGAAATTGGAACTCATAAAAAACTCAAATTGTTTAACATCCTCATCTGAAAACATGAACCCACACTCGTGATCCAGTTTTACCCCTGAGTGGTCCCCACTGACGTCACTCAGGGGTGGGGAAAACCCGCCCCACGGCCCTGTCCGTTACCACGGCCGGGCCCGTTGTTGCGACCGCGACCCTGTCCACGGCCCTGTCCGCGGCCTCCTGCTACACCATCCCCACGAGGTGCTACTGTTGCAACNGAACTCATAAAAAACTCAAATTGTTTAACATCCTCATCTGAAAACATGAACCCACACTCGTGATCCAGTTTTACCCCTGAGTGGTCCCCACTGACGTCACTCAGGGGTGGGGAAAACCCGCCCCACGGCCCTGTCCGTTACCACGGCCGGGCCCGTTGTTGCGACCGCGACCCTGTCCACGGCCCTGTCCGCGGCCTCCTGCTACACCATCCCCACGAGGTGCTACTGTTGCAACTAACGTCGCAGCCTCTTGTCCACCCCCAGCAGCCTGATGGCACTGAGCCCTAAAGTGGCCCGGTTGCATGCAGTTGTGGCAGAACCCTTCGCGGAAGGATGTGTTGCACCGCTCACGCGCAGCCTGCAGCTCGTCATTCTCGCGGTTGCGTTTGTTGTTGGGACCCTTGTATCCACCAGCCTTCTTGGCAAGAGGATTTGCAGGCTGCTTGCCCTTGGCCTCGCCTCGCTGTCTAGCTGACCCACCAGCCCCTGCAGTATCCATGCACATGTCGTGTCCTTTCTGTGCACGTGCGTTCGGCTGTGCATCAGAGTAGTGCTTGGGGTTCGCCGAATACACTTCGCTCATGTAGTCGCGCAACGCCCTCCAGCTTGTCCAAGCTTGGCCAGTGGCTACCGTGGTGGTTTTGTCCTTCAGCTTCTCGCTGGCAAGACTATCGCGCAAGTACTCCAGCACCATGCACTCCGGGTACTTGAAGGTCTGAGCCCCAACGCCCTCGATGAAGCTTTTGGCTTCTTCCACGAGTGCGGTGAACTCGCTCAAGTTGGATTCGAGTGAGCTTCCCAGCTGCCTGAAGTCCTTGATCTTGTGGAAGGCACGCTACGCCTCCTCACTTTGGGTGCACATCTTGCACATGATCACGTAGAAGGCCTCCCACGACATGGGCTACCACTCGAGGTGCGGCTGCTGCGCAGCCCACTCCTTGACCACATACTTGAAGAGTTTGTCTTCATGCCGCGTCGTGGCAAGGTCACCCCACTGGCCGAGTGGAGCCTTGTGGACACGTAGGACGTGCTCCATGCGGTTCAGCCAGTTGGTCAGCTTCACGCCCTTCCGGAAGATCTCCACACTGTGGAGGAAGGACGTGTTCATGACCGACCCCGAAGTCATCGAGGTAGGTAAGTCGTCGCTGCCACCGACAGTGGCATCCGTAGCTGTGGTACGTTGCGCTTCCTGCTGCATCCGCACCTCGGTCACGCTCTGCAATGCCTTGTCGAGGTCGTTGCATCGGCGGCTTGCCTCATGGGCGGCCAAGCGCTGCAGCTGGCGATCACGGTCAAGGTCCGTGATGCCCTGCCCGACGTGGACTAGCAGGTTTGCGAACGCGAACTTGAGCTCTGATGTCGTCAGAGCATCGGCAATAGCCTCCAGAGCCTTGCATTTTCCGTGCACCCTTACCCACTGCAAGAGGGTACGGTTTGCATACACGTCTCCAAGGAGTCCCACCTTTCGGAGGAAATTGTCATTGACGACGACGCTCGAGTGGGCGCTGCCTTGCCCCATTGCCGCTGCATTTAGGAAGGAAGGTCCGTCCCCATTCCTCCAAGTGGTGCCATATCTCCACCATCGGTGGTGATCTTGAGTCAGCCTGCGGCCTCGGTAGCAAACTCCGCGAGCCTACGACGTCCATCGCAAATTGCCTTCGCAGCGACGTCATCCGGCTCGTTCTTGTGAGAACTTGCCGTGTGGCTGCTTTCAATGCCCTTGCTGCTCTCGACAGTCTCGCTGCCGTCGGAACCTTCATGCAATGCGGCAGGCGTCTTGCCCTTCTTTAGCAATCGGCTCGAGTTCATCGCACAACAATGGCGATGGTCGCCATCCTCGTCGCCTTCGCCATTGTCGACGTCGTGCTCTTCGTTGGGGTATCCCCTCCAGAGATCCTCCTCCATTGCATCGTCTGTCGTGTGGGGGTCGCCCACGTGCGCGTCGACGTGCTAGTCGAGCACCCTTTTGGCCTCCGCACGCTGCTCGGTATCGTGGAGGTTGGCGTCGGTTGCCTTCGGCGGTAGGGTTGCCCTTGGCGGTATGGTTGCCTTTGGGTTGGCAACCGTGCTCCTGGCGGTGGCTCCCAAAATTTGGAGTCCGCCGAGAGCTCGTGGTGAGGCCGTCACCACCTTGCCATTGTTTGTCTTGGACAGTCCGGCACTTGCCATATATATGTATATGTATATGTATATGTATATGTATACGTATATGTATATGTATATGTATATGTATATGTATATGTATATGTATATGTATATGTATATGTATATGTATATGTATATGTATATGTATATGTATATGTACATGTATATGTATATGTATATGTATATGTATATGTATATGTATATGTATATGTATATGTATATGTATATGTATATGTATATGTATATGTATATGTATATGTATACGTGTATATGTATACATGTATGTGTATGTGTATGTGTATGTGTATGTGTGTGTATATGTATATGTATATGTATATGTATATGTATATGTACATGTATATGTACATGTATATGTATATGTATATGTATACGTATACGTATACGTATATGTATATGTATATGTATATGTATATGCATAATCATATGTATATGTATATGTATATGTATATGTATATGTATATGTATATGTATATGTATATGTATATGTATATGTATATGTATATGTATATGTATATGTATACGTATACGTATATGTATATGTATATGT
>SZWC01014675.1:5294-30139 GCA_023375785.1 Penium margaritaceum
ATGTGATGTGATGTGATGTGATGTGATATGATGTGATGTGATGTGATGTGATGTGATGTGATGTGATGTGATGTGATGTGAAAATGCAATTCAACGTGATGCTCTGAGACGCAATGTGATGTAATGCAATGAGATGCACGCTGATGTGATGTGACAGTGACAGCGGCAGCTGCAGCAGCAATGGCAGCGGCAGCGGCAGCAGGTTGCGACATCAACATCGTAATGGAAATCGACATCGACATCATCAGTAGAGCAAGCGACATGACATGATGTGATGTGATGCGATGCCATATGTGTGTGTGTGTGTGTGTGTGTATGTGTGTGTGCGTGTGTGTGTGTGTGTGTGTGTGTGTGTGTGAGAGAGAGAGAGAGGGAGAGAGAGAGAGAGAGAGAGAGAGAGAGAGCATCACGTTGTATTGATCACATCACATCACATCACATCGACTGTGACATCGACAGCACCCCCCCCCCCCCAACTGCAGCCCCCTCCCCAATTGCAATGGCATTCCGTACCTTTGTGGGTGACGTTGCTGTCGCTGTCACTATTGACATCAACATCGCCACCGCTGTTGCTGTCAATGTTGCCGTTGTCATCGCTGTTGTCACCGCCATCGCCGTCACCGTCACCATCGCCATCACCGTCGCTGTTGTCATCATCGTCGCCATTGCTCTCGCTGTCGCCGATGCTTTCGCTGTTGTCGTCACACACACACACACACACGCACACACACATACACACACGCATACACACATGCACACACACACACACACACGCACACACACATACACACACGCATACACACATGCACACACACACACACACACGCACACACACATACACACACGCATACACACATGCACACACACACACACACACGCACACACACATACACACACGCATACACACATGCACACACACACACACACACGCACACACACATACACACACGCATACACACATGCACACACACACACACACACGCACACACACATACACACACATACACACACACACACACACACTCTCTCTCTCTCTCTCTCTCTCTCTCTCTCTCTCTCTCTCTCTCTCTCTCTCTCTCTCTCTCTCTCTCTCTCTCCTCTTCCCACCCCATCCCCTTCTTTCTTTCTCTTTTGCTTAACTATAGTTCTGTTTTGTCCTTCATCACCTTGTTTGCTTGTAGTTCATTATTTATTAGTACGTGATCATCTTGTCATTTGCAGTTATGCTTGGAATTCATGTTCAAGACTGAAGACTGTGTGCTGTCATGTAATACATTGTGTTTTGATGTGATGCGATGTGATGTGTTGTGATTGTGATGTGATGCGACAGTGACAGTGACTGATTCAGCGTGATGCGATGCGAAGCGGTTTGATGCAATTCAATGGAATGCCATCCAATTCAGCGTGAGATGCAAAGTGATGCAATCGATGCGATGCGAACCGCTGCAATCCATGCAATATGATGACATGTTGTGATGTGGTGTGATGTCATGTGATGTGGTGTGATGTCATGTGAGTGACAGTGACGGCAATGGTGTGGCAACAGCGACACCGACAGCAAGGGACGATGGCAACGGCGACGGCGACAACGACTCACTCACTCACACACCCACTCACTCTCACTCATTCCCCCACTCACTCACCCATCCACTCACTCACTCACCCATCCACCCACTCAATCACTCAGTCACTCACTCTGTCAGTTATTCGCTCACTTGCTTGCTCACTCACACTCACCCACTCTCTCACTAACACACTCACTCACTCACTCACTCACTCACTCACTCACTCACTCACTCACTCACTCACTCTCACTCACCCATCCATCCACGCACCCACCCACTTCATCACTCGCTCACGCACTCACAAACCCAATCATATGGATCCCAATCCTACATAACAATTGTATTCTTCACCTTGTTGCAATGACAATCATTGTCATTGTCTTGTGATTTCCAATGGCAATCATCGCCATTGTGATACCTTCAAGTGATGAGAATTATGACCTTATATGTACCTTTCAAGTATCCTGCTTTTACCAATGTGAAGATATGATGGAAAAACTGATCTCTTGTACCACGTATGTGCATGCGTATATTGTACACCCTCGTGATATATATATGAGGCGGAGTTGAATGTGCAAAGGCCCCTGCTCATGGTTATTCTTTGCCCAGACAGGGGTATCTTTGCAAAAGAGTATGCAACCGAGTACGCTCTTTGATTCTGATTGCAAGGCTCTGTATTAATGCAACAAAAGAAAAACTGATCTCATGCACCGCGTATGTGCATACGTATATTGTACACCCTCGCAATATCTTTCTGAGGTGGAGTTGAATGTGCAAAGGCCCCTGCTCATGGTTACTCTTTGCCCAGACAGGGGTATCTTTGCAAAAAAGTTTACAACCAAGTACGCTCTTGTATTCCAATCGCAAAGCTCCATATCCGTGCAACAAATAAAATATCAAAGTGCAAATATATTCTCTTCAACATGCAACAAACCAACTAATAAGGTAATAAGGTAAGTGTTGTGATATTTTCAGCTAATGTACCATCTCCATGTTTGTGTACATCAGCAATGGCATGGGTCGGATTCCCATTGCTCATATTTATTAAGTAACATAGCTAGAACATAAGAACCTGCAACGTAAATGTTACGTTGAACTTATCAAGGGACTAGAAATAGCCTTCATTCATTTAGACCATGTGTGACGTTATGTTTTATAGCGCTGTTCCTTGTATCCTGTTGTGACATGTCGTGTCGTGTCGTGCCGTGTCGTGTCGTGTCGAGTCGTGTCGTGTCGTGTCGAGTCGTGTCGTGTCGTGTCGAGTCGTGTCGTGTCGTGTCGAGTCGTGTCGTGTCGTGTCGAGTCGTGTCGTGTCGTGTCGAGTCGTGTCGTGTCGTGTCGAGTCGTGTCGTGTCGTGTCGAGTCGTGTCGTGTCGTGTCGAGTCGTGTCGTGTCGTGTCGAGTCGTGTCGTGTCGTGTCGAGTCGTGTCGTGTCGTGTCGAGTCGTGTCGTGTCGTGTCGAGTCGTGTCGTGTCGTGTCGAGTCGTGTCGTGTCGTGTCGAGTCGTGTCGTGTCGTGTCGAGTCGTGTCGTGTCGTGTCGAGTCGTGTCGTGTCGTGTCGAGTCGTGTCGTGTCGTGTCGAGTCGTGTCGTGTCGTGTCGAGTCGTGTCGTGTCGTGTCGAGTCGTGTCGTGTCGTGTCGAGTCGTGTCGTGTCGTGTCGAGTCGTGTCGTGTCGTGTCGAGTCGTGTCGTGTCGTGTCGAGTCGTGTCTTGTCATGTCATGTCATGTCGTGTCGTGTCGTGTCGTGTCGTGTCGTGTCGTGTCATGTTGTGTCGTGTCGTGTTGTGTCGTGTTGTGTCGTGTCGTGTCGTACCAATCGTGTTGTTTCGTGTCGTGTCATGTCCGGTGGTGTCATGTTTATTCGGGTCGTGTCATACCGTGTCATGTCGTGTCATAGCTTGTCGTACCGTGACGTGTCATGTCATACCATGTCGTGTTGTGTCGTGTCGTGTCGTGTCGTGATGTGTCGTGTCATGACGTGTCGAACGGTGTCATGTCATGATGTGTCGTGTCATGTTGTGGTGTCTAATGTTGTATCATGTGTTGTGTCATGTTATCTCATGTTACATCGTGTGTCATCTTGTCATGTTGTGTAATGTCAAAATCCCGTAGCGAAAAAACCTAACAGAGTAATGACATCAATGCACAGATCCTTTTGAAGCGAAATAAATGTATGGACATAAAAATGTGTAAGATAACAGTATTTTTTTCTATTAAGTTTTAATAAAGACCTCTTGGTGTCCTTCCTCATGTCTTTTACATACACTATGTTACTTGTGGTTCATTGGTGACATTAGTAACAATAATGTTTGACATGAACGACTTAAATCATTTCAAAATCATGTTATTGTTCAGAAAATTGAAGCCCAATGTAATCCAAATCAACAATGTTCATACAATGTCAGCTCACAAAAATCATTACATGTAAAATAGCCCCACAAACATTGCCAAATTAGGATTACGATTTAGCATGATAATTACACAGAAAATTTATTTTTACATTATAAACACAACTATTGTACCTTTTGATACAGATTCATCCCCTCTCCTTTGTCACCCTAGCCGGGAACGTTAGCATCCCTGTCTTGACCGCGAAGTTGATTTTCCTGACGTCTCCCCGTCGCACAACTTCGCTAAAAAAAATTCCACTACACGACAAAAACGTGGGCAGCCAAGCGACCACAATAGGGTTACTATGTAACCCAATAAGCTTCTTTTCCGAATAAACTTCACGGACAGATGTGCGACATAATAATGTACCCTACTGCTCAAGGAATTCAACGATATAGGTTTGCCTACTTATGAAATCTATGAATTTCATGAAAAACTTGGGTTCAGTATTATTTATGGAATCCTAATTGAACAAACTGGCATTCAACTGACACATTGAATTCAACAAAATGCCCATGATCATTTTTTCAAAAATCCAATAATTCAACGAGGTACTCCACTGCACAAAGAAAAAGTGAGGACCACCGACGGGTCTACGTGTGTGTTATGTCGCGTGGGTTTGTCATTGTGTACGGATGGTTTTTCATGCCTATCCATCATTCCCTACCATGAATGACTCTACGGAGAATGTGAACAAACATGTGATGTGAAACATGAGTGAACATTTCCTGCACCATGATTTCACCGAAAACATATTCAAATTGTTCATGTAACATTTTAATGTCATCGAACAAAGTTTTGACACAGTTTCAACGACCAGAAAAACAATTAAAATTGAGTACCTCGAGCAGTAGGGTATACAATACTAGCTAGTATTGTGTTCATGTATAAATACATGACTCATTTGTCACATAGATGTCCTTTGCAACCATTATTCACCTGGGAAAGTTCACAATAGAGGTACTTGTGGATTTTGTTTGAATGAAGTGATCATAACTAATATGTTTTAAATTCATACATGCATACACTGTTGCACACCCTAACATACAATGCACTAGCTTTCTTGTACACCTCCATATCCAGTTGATGTGTACACTTTCACATATAATCCCAAATTCCACTTTAATCTGGTTTTATACACTATTCTTAGTTTGAACTCTCAACACACTCATCCATTCATACACCTCCATATTCACTCCCCACATACACTCTCACCCTATTACCACCATGAATCCTCCTGATGAACTTCACACTGTCAGAACAAATGATACTTCTGAATGGAAAAATGAAAATAAATGTTGGTTCATTCTTATCACACAACTTCCATTCATACTCTTTCCTCTGTTTTTTAAAATTGCTTCCATGAAAATTGTAAAAATCCATAAAATCAGCTACACCCCTCCACGTACATTCCCCCGTACACTTTCCTCCCCTACCCCATCACCTAACCGCCACTCACCAAATCACTCAAAGCCAGCTTCCACAAATGTATATCTACATAAACACACACACACACACACACACACACACACACACACACACACACACACCATAGTAAATCTCCACTTACACCTCCCACATATACTTCCCAAGTCTTCCCCTCTCACCCTCCCTCACACAAGCAACCTTAAACATGACGTATAATCTCCACGTACACTTTCTAACCTCATACTTTCCCTCCCATCTCCTCCTCCATCGAACGACAACCATAAAATCCCAAAAACATCACTCAAACCAAGATGCACTAGTACAGCATTTTACTTACAACCCATACACCCAGCCATACACCTCCACGTACAACATCCACATTCACTTTCTACCCCAGAACCCCTCCCCTCCCACCCAACAACCCACCTCTTTCCCCCCCAAACCCCCTTCTCCAAACTACCACTAGCTTCATCACTTAATAGAACATCCACAAGTTTATATCTCTATACACAACCCACATATCCAATCATATACCTCCACATGCAAACCCCCTCATACACTTTCCACCCCCACACCCCCCCTCCCTCCCCCACCCCAACGCCACCAACCAATCTCTATCACATTACTCAAACCAACATACACAAGTACACATTTCTGCACACAACCTACACGTCCAGCCATACACCTCCACTTACACTCCCCACATACACATTCCATTGCAAATCCCCTCCTCTCAACCACCACTAACCACATCACTCAAAGAATTATACACAAGCTCATGTCTCTACACACAACCCGCCTATCCAACCATACACCTCCACATGCAACCGTCACATGCACTTTCAACCACCACTCATCAAATCACTCAAAATCATCATACACAAGTGCATATCTCTGTACAAAACCCACACATTTGACAATACACCTCCACTTGCACTTTCCACCCCCACCCTCCCTTCCCCCCTTCCTCAAACAATCACCACCAAGAAATCTCAAATACAATACTCAAACCAATGTACAAAAATACACATTTCTACACACATCCCATACACCCAGTGATACACCTCCACTTGCACTCTGTATACACAGTCTGCCCCCACAACTCCTCCACCCCAACAACCACCAACCAATCTTAAACACATTACTCAAACCAACATACACAAGTACACATTTATATACAAAATCCACACATCCTTCCAAAGACAACCACTTACACTCCCCACATACACTTTCCACCCCAAACCCCCTCCTCCAAACTACCACTAACTACATCACTCAAAGGAATATACACAAGTTCATATCTGTACACACAACCCATCTATCCAGTCATACATCTCCACATGCAATCCCCATATACACTTTTAATCCCCCCCTCCTTCCCCCTCTACCAAATCTCCACTAGGAGTACCTTGCATGGAAGTATATACACTTTACATTGTGCATCAATTTTCCACCTTCCTAGACAAAAAATGCCTCAAACAACATTGTTAACTAGTTTCCACCTTCCTAGAACCTTCCTAATACACCACTTCCCTTCATACACACTTCGTCTAGTGTATGAAATTCCTTTGATGAACTCTGCCTTGTTGTGCGTGTAACTGTGCCACCTGGCTAGATACTCAGTCATTTTTCATGGCATCGACATCCATGGATGTCTTCAGTCACGTTCTCTGTATCTCCGTCCACTTGTACAGAATATGGAGGTGTGACATCTCTTTCACGGAATTTTGTTGTGGGATCCTGGTATTGTTTGAGCTTGCTCATGTGGGAATGGGATGAATCGCCACGCTGTTAGGTAGGGGAAGCCAAGTGATGACAGGGGTTTGCATTCACTCGATCTCAAACGGTCCCAACCAGTAGGTTTTCAGCTTTGTGAAGTCCTGTCCTTGGATTTTGATTTTGGTTGAACAAAGGGGAATGCAATTGCTGGTGTTGAACATGTCATTGCTACAATATCTGTCGGATGACTGCTTCATCACTGCTTGTGTCTTCACGAGGGTCTGATGTGTTTCCTCCAAAACACTTGAGAAATCCTTGTGGCGGATAAGAACCGTGGGAATGCTACTTTGGATTGTTATCCAGCAGGTGTGTTGGGGAGTTTGCTTTAGACCACTTCCAAAGGGATTTCACTAGTTGCGATGGAAGCGGTGGAGTTTTATGCAAGTTTGATGGGTGGTAGTTTGTCTGTTCAATTGGTGCCGTGCGGCTTGCAAATTGTACGGAGAAGTTGTTTGAAGGTCTGATTAGTCCGCTCTAATTTCCTTTTGGTCTGCAGATGGAATGCTGATGATAGCTGGATCCAATTGTTGCAACACGTCATCGATTCTTGCCAAAACGGCTAGTGAAGCGGTGGTATTTGGCGCTGATGATGGTACATGGTATGACGTACAACCGTACGGTCTGCTTTTGAAACAACCGCGCTGTTCCTTCCATGGTGATGGTGGTTTTTTTCGGGATGAAGTACAACATTGTAGAAAACATGTCCACAACGATGACGATGGAGTCGTAACCTTGAGGGGTAGCAGGCAATCCCATCACAAAGTCCATGCTGATGACGACCCATGGCTCGTTTGAATTGGTAGGGGTTCGACTAGGCCGGGTGGCCTCATACAAATGTGTATCGCACGTTTTATAGTAAGCTGGCACATTGGTGTGCATCTTGTCCCACTAGTAGTGTTTTGCCAGCTTCTCGAGCGTCTTGTCCTCTATGAAGTGTCCTTCAAGACCGGTGTCGTGGCATTCCTCCAATAGAACTATTGTAGCTCCTTGTTTTGTGGAACGACAACTTGGCGTGTGAATGGTCATCGTCAGTAGGGGTCGTCAAACCACAAACTAGCCTTGTCGTACCCGCCGAACTCCTCCTAATCCTTTGCAAACATCCTCGCAAGGTATGGGTCTCGTTTGACAAGCAACGTGTTAATCTTGACCATTAAATCTGGTTGTGGAGTTGGAGCTGCCGCCAGATTAGCTTTTCCTGGCCGGTACTGGATGTCGTAGTCAAAGTTACACTCGAAGAACCCCATCCATCGAGTTTTTCAACGGCTCAAATTTGGCTGAGTTTTTCTAATGTTTCATCACGTGGTGGTCGGTACGGATGATGCATCATTGGATTTCGAAGTAGCACTGTCATTTCTTGAATGTGTGCACAACTATGAGCATTTATTTCACCTGCACCACGTAGCTGAGTTCCGACCGAAACAATTTTCTTGACATACGCACTATCGGTTGTTCTCCACTGGTGTTGCTTTGGAGGAGGACAACTCCAAAGACTCGATTGGTCACATCGTTGGCCATGATGTAGTCCATCATAGGATCTCTCAACTGTAAGGCAGGCGCCAAGGTTAGAGCATTTCTCAAAGAGTTGAACTCTTCTTGTTTTCTATTTCCCCCATTTCCACTTGGTGATTGCTTGAGTGAGATCTTAAAGAGGCAATGACACTCGAGCGTAGTCCTTTTTGAATTATCGGTAGTAGATTTAAAAGTCTAGAATAAACTTGGACGTACTAAACATTAGAAGAATTTGACCAATCAGCGACCGCATCCACTTTCTGTGGGTGCATGGTGCTCCATCCCTTGCCAATGATGTACACCAAAAACTCGATCGAGTGGTGACCAAATTCTCACTTTGAGAGATTTTTTAAAAAATATATCCTTTTAAACTTTTGAGAACTTTTCAAAGATGTCCACTGTGCTCCTCAGAGGTGGGGCTGTACATTAGGATGTCGTCAAGATATACAACATCAAAGTTGTCAAGGTACGGGCAGAATGTGTCGTTCATCACTGCCATTATTGTTGCAGGGGTGTTGGTGAGTCCAAATGGCATGACCGTGGTCTCAAAGTGTCCGTATCCAGTGCGGAATGTTGTTTTCTCGATGTCCTTATCAGAAATGCAGATGTGCTGATAGTCGTTACGTAGATTTTTTTTTTTTCTAAATCCAGGCCCCGCAGAGTGTGTCAGAAAACTTGTCTGCTCGTAGAAGAGGGTAACGGTTCTTAATGGTGTTTGTCGTTCAACACTTAGTTTTCCATGCACCTGTGCATCTCTTTGGATTTCTTTTATACAAAAAAGCATGGATGCCACGTATGGTGATGTCAAAGGTCTGATGAATTTCTGACCGAGCATCTCGTCCAGCTGTTTCTTGAGTTTTTCCATCTCTTCATCCCCCATCCGGTAGGTCCCCTTCATCGTTGGTCTGCTGCCTGGCTTCACGTCTATCTGATGGTGGATCTCTTGCTATGGAGGTGAATCTCAGGGTAGTTCATAGGGAAAAAACTCTTTGAACTCCTTGGTGAGTGTTGCAAACTCCTCTTATACGGCTGTGAACTTTTCAAGTGCCGAGGCCGATGTGGTTGCTCGGTAGCTGCTATGTCTTCCACCTCCCTTGCCTCCACGTGGATTAGCCATGTTTGAGCTCTTGGCCACGACCAGAGATATTGGTTGGAATTTTGTGGCTGCCGCAACTTCCTCTACTCCTTCAGCCACTGCTGCTTCTTGTAACCACTGTTGCATCGTGGGTCGCTCGACCAAGACACATGTTGTTTTCTGCCAGCAATACTGACGTAGACTGATCAGTTGCTCCATTCTATTTGCGGATTATGCCGGTACAGGAAATCTCACACCAGGATGATTTTTTTATCACACATTGGGCTAGTTATCTAGACTGTTATGTCGTGCAGATCTGTGATTTGCAGTCAGAGTGGTTTACAAAGTCGACAAATCCGTAATCAGTTGTGGACGGGTTTTCCTTTAGACACTACTGGTTTGGTCTGCAAAATCCAGCTTCCAAACCATGTCATTGCCTACAAAGCTATGAGAAGCTCCTCCATCTAGTGATGTCGGTACTATTCTACAATGTGCACAACCCATTGGTTATCCTTGTAGCAGAATCATTGATTGGTCGTACTCATGTCCCTCATCGAACTTTGTAATCTCTCAAACCCTCGTCTGCGGCAATGTGAGCCTTTCAGATGGGCAACCGGTTGGCACAGAGTTTTCTGAGCGATTCGGAGCCTCGGCGCCTAATTCTTCCCTTAGCATTTTCCCGAATCCTCATGTTTTCTCTACAACTTCCCCCTCTTTTTGGATCGCTGATGTCGTTTCCAACATTGGCGAGAGATCTGACCCAGCTACCCAGAATTCTGACAGAGTCGATGATCACGTTGATTGACGACGTCAATCTTCGTCAGAGATGAGGTTTCCATTAACTGTGACTTTCCTCTACCACTAAGAGGAAAGTAGCAAGCCATTAGATTTCTGTATCAAGCATTGTAATAGACACTATCGGTGCAAACGGCTGCTTTGATCATTCATGGAAGGTTGCCGTGGATGCCGGAAGTTATAATTGCTCCCTGAGTGTCTCACTTGAGGCTGTTTTTGCAGTAGAACCATGGTTCGTTGGGAGCGAGGCCACTGAAAATACAGTGCATAATCCGTCAAGCTAGATTACTAACGCAAGCGTTGAAACATTTGTTGTACATCAAACCTCTCATTCAGCTTCCAAAAACAAGCGAGGGTAGGATGCACGAAGTCATTCCACGTTTCCGGTGGCGTGAGAGAGTTTAGCCATGTCGGATCATTCTGTGCAAGAGGTTGTATTCCTGCCGTCGACGATGTAAGAGTGGTCGCATGAGCCGTCGATGTGGCCCATTGGTCTCCTTCTCTTGTTGGATTGTCTTTTGATAAAACTACCAACGTACAACCATGCCACACAAAAGCGAGGCTGCGAGGTGAACTTCTTCTTGTCTTTGTTGACCCTTGCAACGGTGAAGTACACCTCCAAACTCTTTAGTCACATCTTGACCGTCAGTTTCTTGGAGTTCACGAGATCAAACGGCTCAGGGAGAGCCGGTCAAATATGGGGTTCACTCGAGAGATGTAGAATTTTCTCAATGAGCACTGCTTCGTGCACATGAGAAATCTGAAGCTCCTCCATTGCCATGTTTAGCTGTTGGAGCATATGGGTATTCAGGCTCTTGAGTCTCGACAGGTTCTGGTACAGGTCTTTGTTAATTCACGCTTGTCTGTCGATACCTTCCATCGTGCTAGGTGTCGACCAGACGGGCAGCGGAAAAAGCAAAGGGTTTATCAAGCCCGAGGGGTCTGTCACCAGGTTGGCCGTCTGGTTTGTCGGTGTGGAGCCATTCACCACAAAGGTTTATTTGGAGTGTGTCGGTGTTTTTATGGCGTTGATCCTCCATCGCCGGAGTATTTGCCACAGAACGCTGATAGTAGTTGGTGCACTTTCTCCATTCACTGTTGTCATCACAAAGTTACACGCGTAATTACGCAAGGAAGGCAAGAGAGCAATGAAGAACACATAGCTTACCATGACACTTATGGAGCCATGGTATGAGAAGATCACATGAAGCTACACGTGAAGACTTGAAAGCAATGAGAATAAGTATAGTCACATTCTACAGAGGTAATCAAAGTGAGAGCGAGCGAGCGAGTGGCGAGCTCACTCTCGTTCGCAATCCTCAAGAGTGGTGGTTTCAAATCACCACCTACATTGCATTGCCTCTCTCTGATCAGTCACCTACATCAGTGAGGTAAGTATGCAACAAGACCAGAGGTCACCGTGTGGTACTGACACATAACCAACACTCCCCCATGACCCTCAGTCAACACGCACACGGACACTCACATTCACAACACCAGTTTTATAAGAGGTGACACGAGATTGTACACAAGAACTGGCATAACAGAATAGCCTGGAGCATCACGAGGACACAATAGCCCAACAAAGTGAACTGTTGCCTTGAAAATGTTGCTGCTAAGTGCCTTTGTGAGGAAGTCAGGTCGTTGCAGTCGGTGTCAACACACACGATCTGAACATTGCTTCCAACCACACACTCACTCACGAAATGGTTTTCCACATTGATATGCTTTGTCTAAGTGTGATGCATGCCATCGTGCTCAGCAAAGGCCTATATGCTTTGGTTTTCGTAGCGCAAATTGATGAAAGAAATGGGAATGTGCAACTGCTGTAACAGTCGACACAACCAAACGCTCTCACGAGTGTCTGCTCTAAGAGTGACATACTCAGCCTCAATGGAGCTGCATGGTACACAATCTGACTTGCAATTTTTCCATGAGATTGTTGTTCCCCCAACAAGGAAGACATACCCAGTGCGACTGCGAGCATCCATATCAAGCATCCAATCATATTCAGTGTATCCATTTATGACCACTGGTGGCTATGCTTGGTAAGAGACACCAACACGAGCAGTAGAGAGTGCATGCCTGACGACAAACACCGCTGTCTCCAGGTGTCGTGTCCTGAGGCACTGTGAGAATTGAGGAATAAAATTCACAGTGAAGGCAAAGTCTGCTCTTGTGGTACATCAGAGACCCTATGAACCGTACGTAGTCAGTCGCATCCACTGACTCTCCCAGCTTTGACACATCGAGTGTTTTTAGCAACCTCTACCCAACTAGCATTATCAATGTTGAAGCAGTGGGTGCAGGCTCGAGCAGGGAGGCAGAGCGCTCCTCCAGGCTCCTGAAGTAAACAACCTGCCAAACATGAATAACGCAACGAGAGTGGTCATGCTTAAGCTCCGTGTCTAGAAAGACACAAGCTGGATCCAAGATCATCTTGTACATAAACTGCAACCGGGACTTAAAAGACGCCAGTGCCTCTCAACTCTGAGACACAATCAGTAAGCTATCAACATGCACAAGGATTGCGGCAAATGGTGCATACAGTGGAGTGACAAGAAGGGAAGGATCAACTGCGCTCCATCGATACCCTCCTTTCTCCAAGGTTGAGGTGATCTCCTGGTTCCAAATCCTTGGTGATTACGTGAGACCATAGAGGCCCTTCCGTAGTCTCTTGACTGCATTAGTACCGTTTGAAAACCATAGGGAGTATACCATGTAAGTCTCCTCATCCAATCATCCATGCAAGAATCCATCACCTTGAGCTCCCAGTCATGGTGTGCTACGAGACTGAGAAGAGCTCAAGCTATGGTGTAACATCAGAGAGGGGTGAATGTTTCGTCAAAGTCAACACAGAGGACTTGGGAAAACCCCTCAGAAGTAATACGTGCCTTGTATTTGTGAAGCTCACTATTGGGCGTAAAATTATGACACAAGACCATCTGGGCATCAATGGCCTTGTGGCCTGGAAGCAGATGAACCAGATCAAAATGGTTGTCCAGAGCTCTCAGCTCATCCTGCATGGCAGCCTCCCACTGCTGTGAGTTGGGTGCCGCACATGTCTGTCCAACTGTGGTTGGATCAGGCGATGAGGGCGATGCAGCAACAATTACGTGACTCTCAACGACACTGCTAAGGATGGCAGCGTCAAGTGTCTTCTCATGCTCTGTCGTGAGTAGTGCATATCTAAGGGTAGCGCTGGGGTAGACAACCCTTATGGCCAGGCCCAGGGCATCCATACACATCGGCAACACTGGCAACTACTCAGGTTGAGACTCCGACGAATGGGCGGAGGACGCGGAGACACTAGAGGAGCAAGTAGGGAGAGATTGGAGGCGTCCGCCATGGACAAAGAGTGAGATGGGTGTAGGGCCAGGGGGATCACCGGACGGAGGCATGTCAGGAGCAGGCGGGCTGGGCATGACAGGGGTGATCAGACTAGAGGGGATCACAGAGGAGTGCGCAGGAGATACAAACTCAGATGTAATACTAGGTGAGGACAAGATAGGGGAAGCAGGAACATCGAATGTGCCATGCGACAAGGACGGGAGGTACATAGAGGACTGTGTAGGAACTGTGCCTAATACCTGGGGTTCACAACGAGGGTGAAGGCTGCTGGGTAGAGACAACTACAGGGACTGCAGGGCTGACCTCCTCCCGCAACCAAGAGAGCGTCAGCAGGGAGGCAGAGGACGAGGGACGAATCAGGTCACGGAGAAACACAAACTTGAAGAATAGGGCATCATGAGATTTGAGGACCCGCTGGCGCTCGGGATCCCAGAAGGGCCAAGCCTAGGACTTGGCAAGAACACCCAAGAAGGGACAAAGGTTGCCGCGTCGGGAGACCTTCCAAGTACGAAGGCCTTCCAAAGGCCAAACAGACGCAATGCTACCCCAGACCCAAGCAAGGTGAAGATCGGCATGAGTGCCGCACCAGCACTCAAAAGGGGTGACAGTGCAAATGGAGAGGATCATGGGGAGCACGGTTCAAGAACCAGGTCATGTAAATCATGGCCTCTAAGGCAAAAAGAGGATAGAGATCAGAATTAGACAGAAGGGTGCGGATGCAACTGAAAAGTGTCTAATTCTAGTGTTTAGAGACTGTTTTACTTGGGTGTGTAGGGAATTGAGGTCTCCATACACACCCTTGGACTTAAGGGATTGGGTGGTGGGACAAAGGAACCTACCGCCCGGTCACTGCAAAAGACGGGTAGCAAACGCTGGCACAACCGTTCAGCTTGTAACAGCCAGCACTTAATGACCATACAAACATCACTCTTTTGACAAAGAGCGAAGATCCAGAATAACTGGGAGAAATCATCAGAGAGACAAAGAACATACAGCCCAACACCCCCAAGGAACTCAAGGGGAAAATGACCCATAACATTAGCATGAACGAGGTCAAGGGGGTGGGAGGACTGGGAGTCAGAGGGGGCAAATGGAGAGCGATGCATTTGGCCCTGGACACAGTTAAGATAGTCAAAGGGGCACAGCAAAGGAAAAATGGACGGAGACAAGCCAACAACGGTTTGATGCCGGAGCATTCCAGTGATGCGTCCGTGTGCTCATGGCCAAGACAATGATGCAAGATCTGAACATGATCAGGGGAGAGGGAGGGAGCGACATGGACGAGAGAGGAACCGACAGAGGTGGTGGATGGGACAAGCAGGTGTATACAGTAAAGCTTGTCATACTTGACACCCTGTAACACAACACAAACGGTGGGGAAGAGAAAAACAGTGCCAACACCTAAACTCGTTGAGAAATCCATATCCTGATCATCTAGGGAGGTCACCGACAGCAGGCTAAGCTCCAGTGAAGGCACGTGCAGAACCTCAGGCAAGAACAACACACCACTAGGGCCAACAAAGCAGACAACGCCAACAACCTCAACGGGAAGTAACCGGTCAGACCCATTGCGCAAAAAGAAAATGGAACCAGCAGGATACAACCAGACAAAGGAGGAACAAACGGATATCATGTGGTGGGTGGTGCCTGAGTCAATGACCCATAAGTCACCAGAGACACAAACATGGAGAAGAACGCCACACGTAGCAAGTGCCAACAGAGGGAGGAAACATGGTAGGGACCACGAGATGACAAGGGAGAACGCCAACTGCCAGTGCTCGATCCGCGGAACAGTTACGGAAGCAACCCAAGGACATGGCGGAGTGGGTCCCCAAAAAGAACAATGTCATTATGATAGGCAAGACCTCTGGCCAATGCAGCTACACTCTCATCTCCCTGATCGCGAAGGTGGAGACGCTGAGAAGAGAATGCTCCAGCTGGTGCTTTCCGTCTACGGAATGTGCAGGTGATGGAGAAGAGGACCACGAGGAGGAGGAAGCCAGGGAGGCATGAGGTAGGCCGGGAAAGGCGGCCCGGTGTAGAAAGACTGTCCATGGGGCGGTGGCTAGCCCCAGGGGTACTGGATTGATGGAGGAACGGAGAGAATTCCAGCGGTGGAATAGGCCTGTACAGAGGAGGAACTGGTGGACCGAGAGGATGCACTGGAGCTGGAGCTCACTACGGAAGAGATGGTGGAGCCGCTGGAACGCGCCCAGTGAGCACACATGGCACGTGCAAGATGAGAGACGTCTACGGGTGCAGGGTACTTTCGAGCGGAATGCTCAGATGAGAAACAATTCCAGCACACCACATCGCCAGGAACATGAGACGAGGTAGAGTCGGTGGATTCCCCCTTTTCCCAGCCACGACCTCGTCCACCTCCACGGCTCTGCGAGGTGAGAGTTGTAGCTGTAGAGGTCAAGGACGTAGAGGATGTAGAGGAGGTGACAATGATAGAGGAAAAGGAAGAGGAGGCAGTGGTGTCAGCGGCAACCCATGCTATGGCTGTACAGTGAAGAAGTTTGTTATGAAGGCTGGTCCATGAGGCGGCAAGGCGCTCGGCGGTGAAGTCCTCTAGGGCACCAATACCACAAGGAGACTTAGTGGACCCGGCCTGTGATGCAAGGCTCTGCAGCTTATCAGCTTTGACGTTGCAATGGAGGTCGGACAGCTCGGGAATCAACGCGTTGACCATGGTGAGCACAGTCGACAACTGGCCGAGCGGACCATCGCCAAACTCGCGAAGTAGCTTGAGCCCGCGTTCCCTGTATGCATCAGCCGCTTCGTCTGGATGGATCAAGAACATGTTGAACTAGAAGGTGAGCGCAACTTGAGCCACTTGGATAGTGATGGTGGTACAACGACGAAGCATGGTATACGCACGAGCATGGTTAGCCAGACGCTGAGCAACGGGGCCAGCATTGTAGGAGCTGATATTGACGATGATTTCTTGCATATCAGCAAAGAGGACTCAGACAGTGGGAGAGGACTCAGTAGTGATAGGAGTGAAGGGAGGGATGGTAGGGAACTAGTACTCTCACAAGTTTTCTCCCTGAGCCCAGGCACTGAAGCGAACCTCCTATGAGGACAAGGCAAGCCCAGTGGCAAGACAGGGGGTTGGGAGAAAAAGTCATGCAGACAGGTAACAGTGACTGGAGTGCAAGTAGGGGGGACATTGGCAGGATCTGTGGCAGCGGTGCTAGCAGTAGACAGATTGGAAGAGGTTCTAGCACTGGTGCCAGTATGAGCACCAAGGGACAAGACGGATGTAGCAGTGAGGCGCTTGAGCAAAATGGCGGCGACTTCGTTAGCAAATGCAGCGTAATTGTCATTAGCAACTTTGAGACACTCTTCATCCTCCCGATGAGCCTTTCAAGCTAGGCTCAGCTGGTGCAGCAGGTCTTTGTTGACTGTCTCATCATCACTGGGCATGTCAACGACTGTGAGGTTCTGCCAGACAGATTTTGGTAGAGCTTCCCCCACCCAAGTGGGCACGGGAAAATTTGAGTGCCTTAGGCACGTTGTAGGAGTAATACAGGACAACTCATCCCAAGTCAGAAACAATAAGCAACCATAGGGAGAGCAGAGAAAAGAGGCCAGAAGTGAAGGACCAGGCAGATCAAAAAATCATGAGGCTGCGGGAGGGGACAGACTATGCAAGAATGTAAGAAGAGGAGGAAAAGCGGCAGCAAAGGCTGCAGCCAGAATAGAAACTATAGAAGCAGCTGGGACTATGAGGAAAAGTGCGCCTATGGTGAATGCGGCATCCAGCGTGGTGAAGACAGCTACGACACAGATGAAAGCAGTAACAATGCTAGAGACGGCCGATGGAGCTGATGATGCAGATGTGACAGTTGCAGCTGTGGTCTCACGGGACGCCAACGTGTCTGGTGGCGTCACTAGTGTGGCGCTCTCCCCGCACGTGCAATGGAGGAAAGAGAATGTTAACCAGCTGCTGCAATCATTGCCGTTGCTACAAATACAGCCGGGGTGTGGCTGTTGTGCTTATGCTTTGCCTATGGCAGTTGCAATATCTAGGAGATTAACGGCAAGGTGGAACTGTTGTAAATGCCGCCATGTACGTGGCTGCAAACGGTGCCACCGCCACTGCCATGGTGCCGCTACTGCAATTGCAGTCGTGGACGGCAGGACCAAAGACTGCTACGGTAGTTGCAGAGGCATTGGGGACAGGAGCAACGTCAAATGTTGTTGAGCCAGTGCTGCTGCTGAAGCAGCTGAAGATACAGGTGCTGCAGTTGCATTTACAGCTGCAATTGTAGTAGGAGCTAATGCTGTGGCTAGTGTTACTCTCAAGCAGCTCCAATGCTGTGGCAGAGCAGTGGCTTGGACCCTAATCGTTGTCGGAGTTTCACATGCCAGTCACATTGAGGCGGAGCACGCGATAGTGGCCGCGGATATGACTCAGCCTGCGGGGTGAGACTGAGCACGGGGAGTGGAGGGTAAAAAAAAATAGCTTGCAGGGCCAAGGAGCGTGGATTCCTAGAGCGCTGTTGCTATGTGGTCTTTGCAGATGTGTGACAGCAGAAGTAGTGGTGGCGGCGGCGGAAGCAGTGAGAGATCTATGGCTAGGATTGTGTGATCTAGGCTTCTCTCGCAACCCTGCTGTGGTACCAGTAAATAGACAAGGAATGCAAGAGAGCAATGTAGAACACGTAGGTCACCATGAGACCTATGGCGCCATGCCGTGAGAAGTTCATGAAAAAATACACGTGGAGATTAGCGAGCAAGGAGAGAAAAGAGAGGCATAGGTCACAGACGTGATCCACATGGGAGCAAGCGAACGAGAAACAAGCTCAATCTCACTCGCTATCCTTAGAAGTGGTGGTTTTGAACCACCACTTACGGAATCTTGGGAATAACCCTGTCCATCATATTGCCAGAAAAGTAGCCTTCATAAATAGGGTTTGGCCGAGCATCCACCTCAATCTCGGACATGAATGCATACAAGAAAGATGTAGCGTATGTGGCCAACACACAAGATCATGCAGTGCTGATGAAGCATGCCGGCCTCTTGGTCCAAGGGTTTGGCCCGTCGTACAATCACATCGTCATAATGGCACAGCAAGAACCGTTGCCTCTCTCGGGTCAGTCACCATCACCAGTGAGGTGAGTGTGCAACGAGGCCAGAGGTCACCGTGTGGTACAGACACACAACCAACATTCGCTCCGTCCACCGTTGTTGTCGTGAAGTCCGCGATACTTGGAACATTGGATATGCGCTAAAGACTCGTGCAAGGTTGTCGCCAAGTAGTTAATGCGTTGGTTTCCTCTCCTGTGTTGTTGTACTTCGGTACAAAGTGTTACGTGGAGTGGAACTTAGGTGGTTCAGAGAAATGAAGTGTGGGATAAAAGAAGATTCGAGGACTTGGGACAAATGGATAACTTGCATTACGCGTTGAGTGAGTGGAGAACAAACATAAAATGCCGAGAATGAGAAACATGTTGGGTTTCATATGCTCAAGTCGAGCGAAGCGTGCGGGGTCACTCCGTGAGTGGCTACTTTGAGAAGCTCCACCAAAGAAGTCGGGGGGGGGGGAGGGGGGGGTAGAGTATCCAGGTGCAGATTTACAAAAATTCAGCACCGTCAAGAACTCTATTGAACACTATCAAAGGATCGACAGGGTTTGCAACATTTCTTTCGACCATTCTGGATTGTGGTCGAAGTTGTCAAAACTTCTTGGAACAAAATGCCGGAGGTCGGGGCGGGTAGCAAAAATTCCCTCGCCCAATCGGCGTAAAAGTCATGAGGTCATTGTCCGATAGCCCATGAATGTGAGAATTGAAATGTCCACTCATTAAGTTTGGGGATTTGTGTACATCAGGGATGTAATATAACGCACCTCATCCCTGTGAGCAACCTACATTCTGCTCGGCAAAACACACGCTTTGCTCGGCTAACGGTAATCCTGAGCACACATTCTGGAGATAACTAAGGATAAATCGACAAGCCAGCGGGCCCTTGCGTCGGTGCGAGGAACCACTGGCTTGTTTTGCGATTCGAGATGGCTGGTGTCGGTACCAGTCAATGACTGTCCACTCACAAAGGACTCGCTCGACATTGCTCATTGGCATAGCTAAATTTCACAATGAAAGGTTTGTCTTGATTGTAGTAGACAACCTACATCTGTAGCACAAACTCAAATATACACATGAATTTGATCTCGAACCTCATTGGGAACCACCTAGTTGTCCAGCAAATCCCTTTTAGGTCTTTGCAATCGTGAAATCTGGTGTGCGAACGCGTTGAACGAGCAAGAGGCATGGCGCTTTCGGACTTTTCATGCATTTCTTCTGCAACTTGGTGCTACCCTAGTGCCCGGTGATTTCGATTTTAACTTTTATATTGGTGGCCGAATCTCGACGAATTTGACGTTTCATCAAATTTATCCAGGCACAAAAAGAATAAACATACTGCACAATCGAATTCAAAGTTTCACCACTCATTTTTTGTTTCCGGGGTATACCAACAAACCTGTTTTGTTCACATCGTGGTAGCTCGTAAGTGTCAAAACATAATCAGCTTGTCAAGTGCGACATTCAAATTCAGCTTCATTGCAGTAGCTGAGGCTATGTTTACCGTGTTCTCACTGACATGACTGCCGTGATTGGCTGTTGGAGCGAGTTACAGCGCGTCGCATTGCTGTCATCTCAGCAACGTGCGTGAAAACCTGACACGGCTGCTCAAATTCAGACGAGCGGGCACACTTGTTCGCGGAATCGAAAAAATGACCAGGACCGGTCGTCAAATTTGAGGGAGCACTTTTGTACTGTGAACGGATTTAAAGAAAACGGGGCAATATAAACCCGACAACAAAATTACAGGTATCTAAATTTGCAACTGCTAAATGAAAAAAATCACCAGGCAGCAGGGTATTATGACTCGTAGGAAGCAGCCAAAGGGACCTATGATCACTCAGATTGGCAGGCAGGGTTCCATTGTTGGCAAGATCGGCTGTCAGGACCCAGTGGTTGACGATCGAGAGAGAAAGGGGCCTTGTAGTAGAGCCGCATGGTAGACCAGGGCCCTTAGGTCGGATTGCCCAATTGTCATGTACCAGACGTACACAAGTCCCTAATCTTTCCGAGAGGGTGTTTCCGTCATTACACAAATGGCCCACCATGTCACGAGACCCCAATTTTCACCTTGACGGCCGAGGGCAATTCGGCCAACTGCCCTCACCCTCCAGAGAACCTTCCCGAACTTTCTCACAACTCTGACCACACTCTAAAATCTGCGACGGAAGTGTCACGACCATTTGGTCGTCTTCTCGATGCAGCGAGACATATCACGATTTATAAACATACATCTCACATCTTCACAGTCAATCTGCAAAGCCCCTGATTCCTCGGCGGAGCTTCTCGAATCCGACCACTCACGACGCGACTCCACAAGCGTCGCTCGACAATCGCCCCAACGACCCCTACTATGCCTCATTCGCAACTCGACACTTGTATATATATATATATATATATATATATATATATAAGTGTCGAGGTGCGAATGAGGCAGAGTAGGGGGCGTTGGGGCGNTATAAAAATACATCTCACATCTTCACAGTCAATCTGGAAAGCCCCTGATTCCTCGGCGGAGCTTCTCGAATCCGACCACTCACGACGCGACTCCACAAGCGTCGCTCGACAATCGCCCCAACGACCCCGACTATGCCTCATTCGCAACTCGACACTTGTATATATATATATATATATATATATATATATATATGTTCGATCATTTTGACACTTGTCATTGAAGTACACTTACCGCTAAATCTACATTGCTCAAGTGTCCCAAATTGTAACTCGTGTTTTCCCTCACAACTTCTACATGTTCACCATCTACGCTCCGTTTGGCATAACACTTGGTATCAGATTGCAACAGTGCTAGGGAGGCATCCAACTACTTTACCCATCTGGAGGACTACCTTGCACAAGCCTTCAGCGCATCTCGCACGTCAAGACTTTGCACAATTCACGACTACAACATCAGGCGAGCGAGTGCAAGAGACGAACAGCATCGGGTCTTTGGAGATGACTTCGGCGATGGAGGAGCAGAACATGCCTATACATGCAAACCCTAAAGCGGTAGCGAACGCTGGCGTGGCAGGCTATGCGTGTTGGCCTGAGGGTGAGTGTGCACCCTGGAGGGTCCCTAGCAGTGGCCGTTTCACACCGCCAACTGTTTTTGGAGAGACTGAAACTATGGAGGCAACTGGTTCCAAGGATGGCAAAATCTGGTCAGAGAGTGAGGCAATAGTTTTGGCCTCAATTGGATGGGAATTAACACTTTTTCAAGGCTCACAAGCAGTGGCATTTTATAGCCACTGATCTAAGCTTTCCAGAACACCAAAGCATGCCAGATTTGGAGCTTCCTAGCAAATTCTATGGCTTCTAGAGTGCTCCTTGGTAGGCTGTCCTTTTCCCACCTAGGAAGGCATCCCTTCCCTCCTCTAGAAGCTTCTGCCCCTTCCTAGATTCCTCAGCTTGCTTCTAGTAGGAGGGAAGGTATCCAGAAGACCAAGACACCTCTAGATGCCTTGTAGGACAAGTCACCCCTTCTAGAAGGTGTGCCACCTTCCTGGACCCTCACCTGACCTTCTAGAAACTTAAAGAGGAACTCTAGAGGTTGAGCTAGCTTCCTGGCATCTATTTTCCACCTCCCTTGAGGCAGGGCATAATTTCATGTTGTGGGACTTGAACCCGGGCCCCTGCCTCTATAGGTGGACACCATTAACCACTAAGCCACCTTGGCTTGTCTTTTTGGTGTTCCTTTTTGGAGTCACTCCTGCCATGGTGAGGAGCATTACTCCAACAATCTCCCCCTTGCGCATCACCCATGGCAGTTGTCCATGCTCAACCTACAACTGAGGAGACTTTCTCCTCATGGGAGGCGAGCTTACATTTTATTGCTCCCTCCCACTCAGCCCAATCCTTCTTGTGCAGTGTCTCCTTGAGGCTCCTCTTGCGCGAACCCAGTCCAAATGCCCTTGTGGGCATCATATCTTTTTGTCCTTCTTCGCACACGGCTGCTCGTGCGGGGCTCTTGAGGCGGTTGTTCTTGTTTCTGTCCCCTTTTGGCGCCATCCTCTCCAAGCGCCTGATCCCCCTCTCTTGGAGACCTTGGAGACATTGATCGACTCCCCGCCTCCACGTCCCTCTCCAGTGCTTCGGATTCTTCATCTGAACTGGCCGCAACAAATTCTGCCGGTCGCCCATCCCTCGGACGATCCTCTCCGGCTGGTGCTGCTGCGAGGACGTCACCCTCATTCACGTCCTCCGGCGTCTCCCCCTCAAGGAGTGGCATCCACTCCCCCCTCTTGGAGGGACCTGCCTCCTTGTCTGTCCAACGGCTTTTCTCGTTGAACGTGACGTCGCGACTCCGCACAATCTGCTGCCTCCTTGGGTCAAAGAGCCGATACGCCTTGCTTCCGCTCTCATATCCAAGGAAAATACACCGACGGGTACGTGGGTCCAGCTTGCTCCGTCCCTCACGTGCCTGCACCATTGCATGTGCAACACAACCAAACGTGCGGAGGTGACCCACCGCCGGCTTCCTCCCGCTCCACACTTCTTGTGGCGTCTTCCACGCATTGCTCTCCTTGTCCTTCAGCGGCTTGGTCGGCATGAGATTCATGATGTACGCTGCTGTCCTTGCCGCCTCCGCCCAATACCGTTGTGTAAGGCCGGCGTCGCTCAACATGGATCGCACCATGTTAAGGATTGTGCGATTCGCTCTCTCTGCGACGCCATTCTGTTGTGGGGAGTGTGGAGTTGTTTTCTGCCACTCAATCCCCTTGCTCTTCATCCACCCAAGGCACCCCGCATATTCACCGCCGTTGTCACTCTGGAACGCCTTCACCTTCAACTCTGTTTGCCGCTCCTCATCAGCCACAAACTCTTGCATGCACGCAAGGACCTCACTCTTCCGCTTCATTGGGTAGAGGTAGAGTTTCCGGCTGTGGTCATCGATGAAGGTGAGGAAGTAGCGAGCTCTGCCGATGGAGCTCTCAAGCGGTCCACACACATCTGTGTGTACCACGGCCAGTTTTGCCGATGCACGCGTCCCCTTGGCGACAAACGGCTGCCGAGTTGATTTGCCAATGACGCATGGCTCACACACGGTCTCCTTGGTTCCATCAAGGCCTCTGATTTGGAGACCCCGCACCACTTCCCTGTTAGCCATCTCTTTCACTGTTGATGGAGAAATGTGGCAGAGTCGGCGGTGCCATAGGTCCAAATATCCTCCATCCTTCGTTGCAAGGTTGGCGGCGTTGGACCCCACCCGGCTGCTGAGGATCTTTGCGCGTAGCAGGTACAAGTCGTCCTCCCTCTTGGCACGCGCAATCACCTCACCTTTGCCCTCTTTGCGGATGACGGCCTCCTTCTTTGTGAAGAGCACCTCAAGTCCCTTGTCGGTAAGGCGGCTGACGGAGAGCAGGTTTGCCCCAAAGTTAGGCATATGCAGCACATCGTAGATTGTGCTCGTGACAGGTTTTCCATCCACAATTGACTCAATGCGGACGTTACCCTCACCGGCGGCCACCTCTGTTTTTCCATTGGCCACCGTCATGCGTCTCTCCGAGGCGCCGTAGGTGACAAATGCCGCCCTGTTGCATTGCGTGTGGCGGCCTGATCCGGAGTCGATGACGGCAACTCCCGGATCCTTCAAGTTGGTGGAGTTGTACGCCATAAGGGCGTGCTCATCTTTCTTCCCGCCCCGCTGCGACCGATCTGTTTTCTTCTTAGGACAGTTGCGCGCGTAGTGGCCCTCCTTGCCGCAGTTGAAGCACTCCCCCTTCTTGTCACCCTTCTTAGTGCCCTGTTTGGCACCCTTCCACTTGTCGCCTCGGCCTCCACTTTGAGGATGAACCGTGTAAGCTGAACTTGATGCCGCTGCACTCTCTCGACCGCCACGTCGCATCCACTCATTGCG
>SZWC01014675.1:37387-52512 GCA_023375785.1 Penium margaritaceum
GGAGGGGGGGGGGGGGGGGGGGGGGGGGGGGGGGGGAAAGGTGGATGGGCCCTCTCCCGCGCAAATACGGAGGACAGGCCGGAGGCCACGCCTTGCCACGGCGAGGGCTCGCCGACGGCCAGCAGCTGCCCGCCCAGCACCTCGCTGGCCGACAGCATGCAGCTCACAGGTCGATGGCTAGCAATTATGAAGCCACAAATCTGCAACGTTGCAAGGGCGAGGCCGATAGCCTCAATCCCTTGCCCTCGCATCCCCCTTCATCATCGATTGTGAGCAAGGACAAGGGGAGAAAGCGAGATGAAAAGTGCAGGAGAGATGCGGGTGGGAGAGAGAAAGAAGCAAGGAGTGGGTGGCAGCAACTGGGGGTCTGTTTCAAAGTATTCACGATGTGTACAGGATGGACCTGCCGCGCACAAAAGTGGGTATCAGAGTCATATGGTTAAACGTGGGTAACGGGTGTAAGTTTTATTTTTTTAAAGAGAAAAAAGTGGGAAAAGCATGAACACCCAGAAAAAAGTAGCGAATCCGGTCTGCGATCCCCAGAAGGTGGGTAATCTGTGAAGAAATTCTTCAAAAGGTGGGTAAGAAGGAATCCCCCCTTATAAAGATGCATCCCGTATCTTCACCGTTGATCCTCGAAGCCCCTGATTTCTCAGCGGAGCTTCTTGAATCCGACGACTCACGACATAACTTCACACGCGTTGCTGGACAATCCACCCAACAACCCTGACTATAACTCGACACTTGTCATCGAAGTACACTTACTGCCGAACAAAAATTGGTCAAGTGTCCCAAATTGTAATCTGTGTTCTATGTTGCAGCTTCTACCCATGCACCATCTATGTCACATACCAGATGTACACGAGTCCCTAATCTTTCCGAGTGGGCATGTTTGTTATCACACAAACAGCCCATCACGTCAGGAGACTGCGATGTTCACTCTGATGGTCGAGGGCAAACCGACCAACTGCCCCCTCCTCCAGTGAATCTTCCACAACCCTCTGACAACTTTGACCACTGTCGTGAATCCACGATAGGAGTATCAAACCTTTCGGTTGATGCATTTATAAAGATGCATCTCGCATCTTCAGCATCAATTCTCAAAGACCCCCGAATTTTCGGCAGACCTTCTCAAATCTGAGCACTCACGATGCGACTCCGTACGCGTCGCTTGACAATCAACCCAACAACCCCGACTATGCCTCATTTGTAACTCGACACTTGTATATATATGTTTGATCATTTCAACACTTGTCATCGAAGTACACTTACTGCTAATTGTAAATTACTCAGGTGTCCCAAATTCTGAATTGTCTTCTACCTCGTAACTTCTACTTGTTCACCATCTACGCTCCGTTCAGCATAACACTTGGTATCAGAGCGCAGTGGTGGTGGAGGGGCATCCTACTACTTTACCTATCCACATGATTAGCTTGCACAAGCCATGAGAGCATCTCGCACGTCAATACTTTACACACTTTGCGACTACGACATGAGGAGAGAGAATACAACCGAAGAACATCAGCGGGTCTTCGGCAATGACTTCGACGATGAGGGAGCAGAACGTGGCAATGCACGTGAACCCTGAAGTGATAGCAAATGCTGACATGGCAGGCTATGCAGTAGCTGGATAAACCCCAACAGCTTTGACGTCCAATCCGGTTGCGGACTCAACGGTGATCAATGAAAAACTGGTGAACCACAATTATGCGCTCGAAGGAATCAACAACCATCTGATCCGACAAATCAATGTTGCGATGGAGGCTCTTTACAATGCAAGCGCACGTGAAGCGGTGCTCATTGAGAGAAATTCCCAACACTTGAGCCAACCCAAAATTCCTCTGGCTCGACCAGAACTGTTTGATCCTGCAAACTCAAAAGGACCGACGATACCGATGTCGCCGATGAGTTTGGAGGTGTACTTTAGCCCTGCTAGGGTCAACGAAGATAAGAAGAAAAATGACCTCGCGGCCGCGCTTTTGCGTGGCACGGCACTAAGTTGGTGGTCCCATCTAAATACCATCCAATGACAATAGGAGCCCGGAGGAGCATCATCAACAGCCAACGGTGCCCGTGTCATATCCCCAACCGTAGGCGTTCTACCTTTGGAGCAGATCAACCCACAAAGGCAAGACGCGCTGATACCACCAACCGACTGGAATGAATTCTCGCGCATGATGCTTGCACGCTTTGGATGATAGAACAAAAAATATGACACACGGTACAAGCCCTAGGGTCTTAGTCAGTAGTCCAGCGTGACATAGTATACACGGAGATTTTGCGAGATCATCTCCAGAGCAGACATCACCCTTGACAAACTTTGTTTCCACTACCACGACAGCTTCAAGCGAGATATCCGGAGAGCAATCCTCATTTGTGGCATCCAAAACAACTTACGGCTGATGATCGCAGCAGCAAAAAGGGTTCTCAGTGCCGACTACAATGCTCGGATCCAGGAATCTATGTTTGGCAACCTCCGAATCACAGTTATCGTGGAAACAGAAAGAAGTTTTCAATGGACTCCTCAACTCCGATGGAAGTGGACGTTGCCAAAACAGAGAGGTACGCAAACCTGCTACAACTTCGGAAAATTCCGGCACATCGCTCGCAACTGTTGGAGCAAGCAGCGAGCCAAAAGGGGAGAAGTCGTAGAGAAATGATTCGGGAAATGGCTAAGCTCAGGAGTGAAAGGCGCAACTCTTGACCGTGAGGAGCAATCTGTGCTGAATAATTGCCCATGTGAAGGGCCTAAACTGTCGCAGAAAGTTTCTGAGATCGCAAAGTTCGACGAAGGGTGCAAGGATGACCAACCGGCGATACTACTAAAAGTTCAGCCTCAAGGACGCAAAAACAACACACCAGTATCGACACTATTGGACGGAGGAGCTCTACACAACTTTGTGAGCACCAACATGGTTCGCAAACTGGGTTTGTAAACCAAACCAAGGGTGTTTGAAGGAAATACTTGCGACGGGATGTACGGAGACTTCGAGAACCACTACAACCACAAGTGAGAGATCTACAAGACGTACAAATTTGAAGGTCTTGTCCAATGAGCAATCACAAAATTATCCTTGGAGGAGATTTCTTGTTCCGCCACAATCCACAGGTTGATTGGAACAGTGGTGATGTCTACGTGGAAATCGATGGTGCCAAAAGACAACTTCTGTGTGTGGGACAGTAGCCGACAACAGAAGCAATAGAGGTGGAAGCAGTAGAGGAAGCCACGAAAGCCAAAAAGTGACAACCTGTGCAGCCGATACCACTCAACTTGGCCAAGTATTGCATACAACGAGGAGCTCATGTGTGGCTCATACATCTTGAGCCGATGGAAGAAGCGGAAGTGGCAGCAGGTGACTCATCATTGCCCTCATCAGCCTCATCGGCATCAACAAAGTTTGCGCTGGTATCTTGAAGAGTTTGCAACAATCATCAAGGATCTTGCAAACGTCTTTCCCAAAAAACTCCTGAGAACCTTTCCTCCTCAACGGGACATCGACCATCGCATCGAACTAAAGCCGGGAAGTAGACCCACTGTTTGAGGGGCCTATAGTATGAACGATCACAAGCTAACCCAGCTAAAAAGGCAACTCGATGAGATGCTCGATCAAGGGTTCATCCGCCCTTCCACCTCACCATACACCAAACCAGGACTGTTTGTAAAAAGAAAAACCTGTGAGATGCAGATGTGCGTGGACTATCGGGCGTTGAACGACGCTACCATCAAGAACCGCCACCCTATTCTTCGAGGTAATGAAGTTTTTGACCAGCTGCGAGGGGCTCAAATTTTCAGCAAAATCGACTTACTCAACGAATATCAGCAGATATGCAAGGAAGACGCTGACATTGGCAAGATGACGTTCAAAACCTGCTACAAGCATTTCGGGTTCACGGTAATGCCGTTCGGACTGACGAATGCCCCGAAAAAATTCATGGCGGCAATGAACAACATTTTTGGACCATACCTTGACGATTTTCTCCTGGTGTACCTCGACAGCATTGTGGTGTACAACCGCACCCCAGAGGATCACAATGGAAATCTCTGAAATGTTGTAAGAGAGAAGAGAGAAGTGTTTTGGAAATCTCTCGAAATGCGACTTTGTTTGCCGTTTGATCGAGTTTTTGGGCCAAGTCATTAACGGTGGACGGATTACCATGGATCCAAAAAGGTGGCAACGGTCGCTAATTGGCCAATATCGACAAAAGTTCGAGAAGTTCAAGTTTTCCTTGGCTTTTGCAATTACTACCACCGCTTCGTACCGGACTACGCCCGAGTGTCAGCACCTCTTTCCAACCTCACTCGAAACAAAAACGAGTGGCGGTGGGGAGACAGCAAACAAGAGGCGTTCACTACTTTGTGGAACGCTTTGACCTCAGTGCCAACCATACGATTAGCTGATCCAACATTCGACTACATCATGGCTATAGATGCATCAGATCAAGCCATTGGCGCAGTCCTCCTACAAGACCACGACAACGGCTAGCACCCTCGTTGCCTACATGTCTGAAAAACTGCAAGGGCCAGAACTCAACTATGATGTACACGAGAAAGAAATGTTGGCGGTCGTGCACGAGTTGAAGACATGGCGGTGTTACCTGGAGTGCCGCCGATGCATCTTGCGCACCGACCACCATGCGTTAAAATGTTTGAAGACACAGCCAAATCTCAGTTGACGTCAAACCCGATGGATGGAGTTCCTTCAATCCGGGTTCGGCTACGACATCGAGTACGTGCAAGGAAAAATCAACCCGGCGGAAGCACTCAACCAAGATTTAATGGCTGACGTGGCAACCCTACAGCTACAGTGAAACCCGTACCTCGAGCGGCTGTTTGTACGAGGCTACGACCAGCACGGCTGGTACGACAAAACAAAATTCTGGTCTGACGTACCCTATTGGCGATGGCACTTTACTCGCTAAGTAGTCGCACCCCCCCCCCCCCCAACAATGAACATCGCTTTATGCTGCTCAAAGAATGCAAGGACACAATACCAGGTGGACACTTTGGACATAAAAAGCTACTGAAAAAACTTACCAAATACTGTTGGTGGGACAAGATGCAATCTGACGTGGCCAGCGTGAAACTTGCAACAAATGTCAACTACAGAAATCGCTCCCACACCCATCCACCCGGACTCCTGCCATTGCCTCACATTCTGATGGAACTGTGGGCTGACATCTCCATGGACTTTGTCACAAGATTACCAGTCACACACAAGGGATATGACGCAATCCTTGTGGTTGTCGACAGGTCTTCCAAAATGTCCCACTTCATTCCGGCAATGACCACCGTCACCGCAAAAGAAACACCTCGGCTGTTTCTAAACAACATCGTGCGGCTACATGACGTACCAAGAACTATCACAAGCGACAGTTTATTCACCAGCCATTTTGGCGCAAACTGATGACTGGCTATGACAGCAAAATTCAACTTTTGACGGTGTTTCATGCGCAAACCGATGGGTAAACCAAGCAAACCGACTTGACACGCGAACGACATCTTTGAATACTATGCAAACCACATGGGATGGATTGGACACGAAAATTCTGGACCGTCGAGATGTCAGGCAAACTTCTACCGCTAGCCCGCAGGGGAGCCCATCTATGGAAGGGGACCTTGGCGAGCCAGGAATCGCGCAAGGCACGCTGGATCCTGCGGTGAGCGCGGTCGAGCAAGGGGTGGCGCGGAATCTAGCAGCACTACAGGCGGGCCACATCACAGCAGCGGGAAGCTGCTACAGGTTGACATTGTCATCTGCGGCGGCTACACTACGGCTATCTCAAGCGCTTGTGGCGGAAGTTGAAAAAGGGCGGGAAGAAATGGCATGGAGATCCGCGGTGGGGAAGGAACGGGTGGCGAGCCACAGGATGAAGTATAGTCACGGAGCCAATCAAGCGGAGGATGCAGGGCAGCGGACGGACGAATCAATCAGGGAGCAGCAACCAATCAGCACAGGGATTGGCACAGCAATCACGGAGAAGCACCTGAAGACGCACCGCAGAAGACGAAGATTCAAGGAAGAACATAAAGACCGCGTGTACAAGCCGCAGATGAAGAAGAGGACTCAGTAGGAATGAGAAGATGATGTTCCCTGTGTACTTAAGGACAAGACCCGCGATGTGTAGACGCACCGCGTGGAGTCCAAATAGGAAGAAGAGGGTGATGTCAGAGGGATGAGACCGATGGCATGTAGTTACAACGTGCGGAGTCCCGAGTAGATAAGGCCTCGACAGTAGTAGCACAAGTTGTCCTCAATCCCAATCATTCTCTTGGATCAATACTCCGCATTCCATGTACTCCGCCCCCGAGTATCAAAGACATTTACCCACTTCCATCCGTGTTCTCTATACTCCGCACTCCTCCATTCCATTGCCCTTGGTGTTTTGTCTGCGGTTTATGAGACTGAGTGTGCAAAGAGCCAAGCTCGGAGTGAAGTGAGCTGCCGGCGGTGTCCTTGCTTGCACACGGCCGTGGAACAAGGTTCCGCGGAGAGGAGTTGGAAGCCACGAGGTGGCGGGCTCACGTGTGGCAGAAGCGGACCGCGAAGTGTCACTCATCGGCAAGGTTCTTACGCATAGGTCCAGACCCTTGGTCCGCGGAATTGCTTGTTGTCTAGAGTTAGTGGATGTATTGTGTTACTAGCCCTAGTAAAGTAGTGACTGTTATAGGAGTACGTGGAAACCAAGCTTGGGATGAAGTGAGCTGCCAGAGGTGCCCTTGCTTGCACACGGCCGTGGAACGAGGTTCCGCGGAGAGGAGTTGGAAGCCACGAGGTGGCGGGCTCACGTGTGGCAGAAGCGGACCGCGGAGTGTCACTCATCGGCAAGGTTCTTACGCATAGGTCCAGACCCTTGGTCCGTGGAATTGCTTGTTGTCTAGAGTTAGTGGATCTATTATGTTACTAGCCCTAGTAAAGTAGTGACTGTTATAGGAGTACGTGGAAACCAAGCTTGGGATGAAGTGAGCTGCCAGAGGTGCCCTTGCTTGCACACGGCTGCGGAACGAGGTTCCGCGGAGAGGAGCTGGAAGCCACGAGGTGGTGGGCTCACGTGTGGCAGAAGCGGACCGCGGAGTGTCACTCATCGGTGAGGTTCTTGCGTATAAGTCCAGACTTGTGGTCTGCGGATCTGTTTGTTGTCCAGGATTAGTCTTGTAGATCTGTTGCAGGACAAACCAGGCAAACATTGAGTGAGGGCAAAGTCCGCGGATAGCGTGGAACGAGGACGGTGCGGAAAAAGTTAAGGACGCGAAAACATTGGGGTTATCAGTGTCATGGTGTAGTGAGCATGGATAGTTCCTCGCTCTTTGCTCAGCGGAACTGCACGTGCCTTCAGATCAGTCGTTCATATCGGCGGCAAGTTTCGTGCATTAGGACATTAGGCAATGACACCAGCAACACCAGCAACACGAGCAGCAGCAGTCATAAGCACAGTACATCCTGCCGCGACGAGCTATTACCTATGCAAATAGCGGGGAATCCCCTCCCGTGTTTTCCCGTACCCCAGTCAGCTCCTCACCAGGCTCCGATCCGCTCGCTCAACACCGAAGGGTGACTGAGTGGCTGGAAAAGCTGCACTGATGTCGTATCATGGACGCGCTGGGCGAGCGTGTGGAAGTGGAGACCATCTACAGTCAAGGCAGCCGCGGATCCAGCCAGCCTCAGCAAGAACAAGAGGGGCATGAGGATGTGGTCCTGACACCACAATGGTTCTCCAATGCCCCACCATCGTTGGAACAGTCCTCCGCTGGTGGAGAGCTAGGGACCTTTTGCGGACTGGTCTACCAGCGTCGTGGCGGACAACAGCCACCGGCAACTACCGACCCAACATTGCAGCAATCATCACCCTCGATGCATCTGCCACTCGAGGTGGTGGCTTGTGTGGAAGCAGGGCCCCAAGAGTACTCTACCCCGGAAGAGCAACAGTCACACACGGAGACCATGTAGGTGGCATACACGACACCCGCACCCAACCAGACTATGCCGCACATGCATGTGCAGCAGCAGATGCCAGGAGATATGCAGGTGGGGACACCGGCCCTATCAGGCGCCAGGATCCACTCAGCTGCAGCTGAACCAGCGGCGAGTGAATCAGATGCCACCGCCTGTTGGATCCATGCCGGTGGGATCCGCGGCACATATCTCATCAGCAGGATTGACGCAGCCTCAGATGCACCGGCCGCAGCAGTCCATGGGAAGTCTGTAGGTGGGAGTGAACCCACAACCCCTCACGGTGGGACTAGCGCAACAGCAGGTGAATCAGCATGAGCCATATTCAGGCATTCCACCTGTGGGGATGTAGGCGTCGCACTATGGGATGAATACGCAGTCACAGCAGTTTGTGACGACGGCACAAAGAGGAACGATGGCACATCATCCCGCGACGACTCCGCAACCTCTACTGGGTGGCCAACCGCTTGGTGGTGCCGTACAGGGGAAGAACATGGTCTAGCCTCCAGGACTCCAACCGCTGATGCACTAGCATGTGCCGTTTGGGGGCATGATACAAGCGGGATCTATGATGCAATCCTCCACTCCAGCCTCACAGCCGTGGATGACTCCGCACCCGCAGCCGATGAGCATCGCGAAGGTGGGAATGAGTCAATTGCCATTTGTGCTAAACATGCAACAGCAGCCACCCTTGGGGACGGCACCAACACCCCTATCCGCCGTGCTAGCATACCAGCAGCCCCACCCGCAGCAGGCAGTCGGGCCTGTATCGACAGGAGTGTTCCTTCAGGCCCCATCACTGATGCCACAAGCCCAGCCAATGCCGCAGGGCCACTCCAATCCGCTCCCGAAGCAGATGATGGGGGTTCAAAACTCTGCGGGGGCCACGGCAACCCATGTTCTTCTGGTCCTGCCACTCGCAGTTGCCAACACTGGACCAAAATTTCCTCTCAACTTCGCGGTTGTAGCTCCCACTACTTAGGCTTATTGGATACCGCAGCTAATGGTACCACCGGCGCAAGGGACCCAGGTGCCATCCCCTGGGACAACATTCTACTCCACACCCTACACCACCTCAGTGCTAGTCCACTCTTCTTGGTACACGTCCCAGCCACCCATGCAATCGGGACCCCACATGCCCGTGGGGCAGCCCCCGATGCAGATCCATCATGCTGGATACTCCACGATCCATCCCACAATCCCCCAACCTCCACACTCTGTGATTGCATTGACGACTAACCGCAATAATGTGCCTCAACTACAGTACATCCGCTCTGAGCCCGCAATCCTCCCATGGCTGGATACCTTCAAAGGTACTCCGGAGGAGGACCCCTGGACCTGGCTTAAGCAGATCATCCTCTACGCCAGCATTGGCCGGATTTCGCCCGACCTCTGCCTTGCCACCGCGGAACTCCATCTCCAAGGGACTGCGGCACACAAATACAATGCACACGCACCCTTCTTGTCTTTTGAGGACTTTGGCAACGCCCTCATTGAGCGCTTCAAGTACCTGACAAAGGAGGAGGCTTTGCGGAGGATTGAGAAGGAGGTTATGCGCAATGATGATGACATCCGCAGATTCTTGGACCAATTCCTGACCTGGGCTTTTGTGGCCAATAATCCTCAGGGAGAAGGCCTCCCGCTGTGGGTTCTCCAACAGAACCTGATCCGCGCGCTCCTTGATGAGGTTAGTAGCCTCATGATTGCGGATCGCTACAGCTCCCTCCAAGACGCGGTACAAGATGCCACGGCCATATCCACCCGTCAGCGGTCTACGCGCCAGCATCAGGGAGGAGATGCCCACGCACCATCCTCCTCACAGAACCAGTCTCCGCAGCAGAAGCCTAAGGCCTGTTACACCTATCAGAGTCTCGAACACATTGCCCGTGACTGCCCTCGCCACCGAAAGGCAGCTCTGCGTCCTGACCCAATCCATCAAGATCCCATGGTGTAGCAGTGGCACCAGTACTACAACCAGCCATGGCCAGGGTAACAGTAGCAGCAGCAGCAGCAGCAGCAGCCGCAGCAGCCCCCGACTGGTCAGCCGCAGCCAGGCCAGGGAACTGGACAGGGCATCTTGTTGAACCCCCAGCAAAACTCAATCCAAGCAGCCGGGGCATTCAACGTAAAGCTGGGACTGCCGATGGCGGACAACAAAACTACACAGGTATCCCCAACTCCTAAAGGAGTGGAAATTATCACACAAGCTCGCCAGCTCGAAATCCGCGGATGGGATCTGCAGGAGGCCGCGGAAGTCCAGAATGACTTGCGACGGAAGGCAGAAGCCGTAGAGGCCCGGCTGCAAGACGCCGTTGCAACCCGTTCCGTGCGACCCCCTGAGAAGCGCCGCGCCACGGATCCCGCGCAACAAACAACCCGGCTGTCACAGCCACCCCATCTGCTCCCTCTACTACTCCCACTGCTGTAGCAGACCCCACGGACCCCATGGAGAAGCTCTTCACCACCCCCATCGTGTATGTGAACTTCTTCGACTTCCTCCGCATCCACCCCGACCTGGCTTTGCGGCTCAAGGAAGAATTTACCAGAGCCAACCACACCCTACAGGCTGTCGGCATCTCCCTCACCTGTACCACACCGCCGCATGGCACCCAGAATACCCGACGGATTGTTGCAGAAGCACCACCTGCCTTAAACACCGAGGAACTCGAATGGGGCTGAGCACCGCAACCCCTGGAACCACCCCGCCGTGACGACCGCCATTACGAAGTCGCCTGTTGTGTGTTGTGGATCTGTGGGCGGAAGTTCCTCGCCATCATCGACGCCGGAGCAACCCATACCACGATTGCCTTATGCGTCCTCTGTGTGGTCGGATGGGCAGATTGGATCCTCCCCACACGCCGGCTATTCAACAATGCAGCCGGCGGAATGGATTACGGGGAGGGAGAGGTACAGGGGCTCCCCTTGCGGGTGGGGTCCCTCCACGAACCAGTGGACGTCTGTTGAAAAATTGCCCCTCCGCATGCCCAAGTGCGGCGCCGGGAGGCGCTGACGAGCCGCCAGAAAATGGAAACTCCGCTCCGGCGGATCTGGCGACTCGACATTTGCTCGGATCCTAAAATGGAGGATTGCCCCTAGAAGTTGACGAGTCGCTGAATCCGGTGGAAGTTGTTTCGCCGGAATCGGACAAGTATCGAGGGAGATATGGCTTTTCAAAGTTGGGGTATGCGCAGCGGCTCTGGGAGCCGGCTGCGACTCGAAATCCGGTCGATAATCGACCGGACCGAGTAACAAAAATACCATCTGGAGAAAATGCTCCGATAGGCCTGCCGAGGCGTCCGGTGGATGATCCACCTGATTCGGCGGATCATCCACCGGATCCAGTAGTCCAGGTTGTTACTGAGGGACAGCCAAAATCCTGGCTCGGCGTCCGAAACTCAGTAGTACGTTTTGTTACTCGGGGACTTCGTCAAAATTCTGACTGCAGGTCCGCGGACAGGTTTCAGACCTCGTCACACCCCATCACCAAACACGACCCAAAAGTGGGTAGGGTGCATGGAAACATTGCAGGGGACCCATACACCATGTGCAATGGGACATGCGCCTTGGGAAAGGCGCTTCGCACGTGAATGAAGGCGCCACGGCGAGTGGCGGCGTCAGGCTTCTGTGGTGGGTGAGACCTGCGCTGCGGCAAGCATAACTTGAGCTACGCTTGGTCGAATTGCGCGCGTTTTGGTGCGTTGGAAAGCCCATGACTAACCCTATAAATGTTGTGATCATGTCTATGTTCAAAAACTAACGCAAAACGACGTTATTCCCTTCGCAAACTGACTGTCTCTAAATTCCTGCTCACATAGCGTGAGGCGACCAGAAAGCTCACGCTCAGTCTCAGATTCGCTCAAAACAGTAGACGTGACTCACTAGAGGTGTTCAGACAAACGTCGGGACCGCACCTCGCGGATCTCATCCTGACAACGTCTAGGTCACGAAAGCCCGAACCAATGACGTTCTCCTGGGTATGGACTACCTCCTTCCACGTCAGGTCAACCTGATGTTCTCCCTTGGCGTCATGCAACTCACATCCGCGACTGGCTTGAAGGAATACGCCCTGATCACTATCGGGGACCGGGTAACGGTGCCCGTCACCAGCGGTGCGCACTTCTCCCTCTCTGATGCTACACGAGAAGATTCTCAGACTCGTCCTCAGCATGACCAAGCCCGCGGGGGAGCAACACTTGAAACAGAGCTAGTACCGGCCGCGGAATGGCAACAGCTCGCCGAGGACTCTGCAGCACCAAGCGAGCGGAATAACCTTCTCGGGTTATGGCAGCGGGGAGAACAGGTGTTTGGCACGGGACTGCCCTTGGAGGACGAGGAGGAGTTTTACCCCATCCGTGCCCAGACTCCGCTGCCCCCCCTCGTTGGGACCACATTCTACACACTCGTCTTTCTCCATCGCAGAAACAAGATTTCTGCGACCTTCTTGACTCCTTCGCGGACATCTTCGCTGGCTCACCAACAGACCTCAGGGAAGTCGATGCATTCCATGTCATCTCCACCGGGACAGCTCCCCCCACCAAGCAGAAAGTCCGTCGCATCCTCCCAGACCAGGAACAAATCATTACCAATGGTCTCGCGGAGCTGAAAGCACAAGGAGCAATCATTCCAATTGTGAGCCCCTGGCGTGCCAACTTGGTCATTGTCGGCAAACCTGATGGATCCAAGAGGTTTTGTGTTGACTTCCGTGAACTCAACCGCGTCACGGAAGAAGATGCCTATCCCATGCCTCTGATTGTCGACATCCAGGAGCGACAGCAAGGCCGTGGATGGTTCGCCAAGCTGGATGTCAAGGCAGCCTTCCATGCTGTCCCCATGCACCCAGACTCCATCGCTAAGACCACCTTCATCACGCCGGATGGGCTCTACGCTTTCACCTGCATGCCCTTTGGCCTCCGCAATGTCAGTGCGACCTTCCAACGCATCATGGAGTCCACCCTCTGCGGCATTCCCAACGTGAGTTGTTACATCGAGGACATCATGGTTGCAGCTCACAACTTTGGGGAACTCTTCTCCTCCCTCATAGCTGTCTTCTCTGTCCTCCGCGCTGCCAACCTCAAGCTGAAGGCTGCCAAGGGCTCCATTGGCGCAACAGAAATGGGGTTCGTTATGAGCGCCGATGGCATCAAAATGGACCTAGAAAAGATTGCGACAGTCCCGAAGTGGCGCCAACCTACAACCACGGGACAAGTCAAGATCTTCCTTGGCTTCGTCTCCTTCTACCGCAAGTTTGTCCGTGACCACGCCCGTATCATCTGCCCTTTGCAGCAGCTCACACACCAAGACGTGATCCTTGAATGGACGCCGGAGTGTGCGGCGACATGGGTGGAGATCAAGCATCGGCTGGTCGCAGATGGTCCAAGAACCCGTCCAACGGGTCCGCGTACGCCAGCCGCGCGCTCATTGATGGCGAGCGGAAGTACCCACCGGTGAAGGGTGATTTCTTAGCCGTTCTCTGGGCTCTCCAGCATTTTCGCGACTACATAAAAAACGGGAAGCCCTTCACCGTCCTCACTGACCATCAGGCCCTTCAGTGGCTCCTCACCACTGAGAACCATGAGGGCATTTTGGCCAAGTTGGCTCTCCTCCTCCAGGGCTACAACATGAAGATCAAATATCAGCCTGTTGTGGCCAACCGCAACGTAGATGCTCTCAGTCGCCTTCCCCGCGAGGCATGGCAAACCTCCGCGGATTGGCAAGAGGATCTTGCGGACCCTACGCCCCAACCCAATCCTTCCACAGTTAATGCCGACCCCCAGTGGGAGGGTGTCCCCCATGAGTTTTCCGATGATGAGCAAGACATCGCGCATCAACTGCTCGCTGAGTCGCACTCTTCCGCGGACCTAGATTTTGCGGAGATTCCTCCCGTTCCTCCCACCGACGGTCTCTAGTTTGCCTGCCGCTACAACCCCAAGATTCGCGGCTGGACCCTAAAAGAGATCGCTGCGCAGCTTCCGCCACGCTCTTCCCTCCCCCGTTCCCACCGGGTCTCTTCCGCTGCTCCACCTGTCATTCATCCCCCACCAGCATCGTCGGCACCCAACGCCTCCCCTCTTCTTGACAACGGCCACCCCCTTTCCCTAGTCAACTTTCTTTTTCACTCCCCGATGTCCGTGGAGCGCCTCCAGACCCTCTTCTCCTCCTTCAACCACTCCCTCTCTCCCGTCGGCATCCGCCTCTCCTGTTCCCTCGACTGCGACACGGGAGTTTGCATGGTCCTCACGGCTCACTCCCGTATCCGGGCGGACGTTGCCCGCGCACCATGCACATGGGCTTCCGCTCTACTGATTCCTGGACTACCTGCACCTGATGAGGTCCATGTGGCATGGTGCTACGTCTGGGTGTGCGGCCGCAAATTCGTGGCCATCGTGGACACCGGTGCCACACATACCACCATTGCGCTGCGGATGGTCAGCACACTGAACATCCACCATCTCCTCGAACCCACACGGCTCCGATTCTCAATTTCCACTGGTGCCATCGATGCGCCCATCGGCCACAACGCGGCTCTTCCCATGCAGGTCGCCAACATTCATGCACCACACACCTTCCAGGTGTGCGATGTGTGGACATATGACATGCTCCTGGCGGCGGACTGGCTCGTGCCGCGCAAAGCGGATACATTGCTCGGCGCTGGCATTCTCAGCCTCATTTTGGCTTCCGGCATTCGATCTTTCAATCCACTCTTCACTTCACCTCGTCCGTGAGAAATTTGCTACGAAAAGAATGAGACCAACGGCGCTTCGTTTCGTTAAGTATGGAGCATGGGAGGTCCAAAACCCTAATGCGAAGCTAGAGAAAAAAAATGTACAAGTCCCCTAGTAACAACACATCCCCCTATTACGGGTGAGACTCGATAGTCGAGTCTCACCCATCGGCGGCGAGCTTCGCTCGCCGCCCCTCGACGAGGTGCGAGGGCGAAATCGCCCTGTGTGCCCAGAAAAGGTGCGTTCGCACCTTCGAAGTCACAAACTATGTCAGAGTTTAGGAAACCTAAACTAGACCTACAAACATGCAAGTTGGGGTCTAATCTAGGTCGCGAATCACAACGAGCACAGTATGTCACATAAATCACAAGGACACAAATAGGTTTGCTAGCGGGGGCAGGCAAGGGTCGACGGCCGGCGGAGCGCGTGAGACAAGGGAGCAACGCCGCCACGT
>SZWC01014676.1:6293-19555 GCA_023375785.1 Penium margaritaceum
GGGGGATTTGGTCTTGTAGTAAGGTAGCAAAGGAGATTACTTGAGCCTTATTCGTCCAGAGGTTGACATGGCTTGCATCAATATGCTCCTCCTGTTGACATGGTGTGTCCCTTGCCATGAGTGCCGTTGATCGTACTCCCTGGTTAAACCACTGAGAAGTAGTCGAACACCTGAGCTGAATTTAGATTTGGATTTCTTTGATTTTTTCATGCAGGATCGAGCTTTGAATCGCTCAATTTGAGTGAGTATTCAGAAAGTTAGCCTAGCCCGAAAATCGGGTGTTGGACGGGTGGAATCTGGTACCCGCCATGGGTGGCAGGATAATCCACCGCCAGTAATCCGAGTTCATCTCCCATGGGCTCCAAATGCACCAAGGGCATGAATGAGGAAACCATAAGGACCTACTTGACCAGGGTGAACTTCTCCTTGACTTTTGGGTGAGGAAAGGCGCTTCGACGGGTCATCGTCGGAGCGCCTCCCGTTGCCTAGCGTACAAGGCAAGGTTGGCGGCTCCACCAAGGGTTTCTTCGACGGCCGTAGTAGGGGCTCTACTGCTCCGATTTGGACTTTCTTGGATGCGTTGGAAAGCTTAGATCACAGGCTATAAGTATCTGATGTCATCTCACTATGATAAGTAACAAAAACGAGTTTCGATTCAGTCCTACTGAATGCGACGTCTTCTTCCCACTCACATCCGTGATTCTTGTGTTCCACACTCTTCACCAAAGGTGTCCATTGGCTGTCCCAAACACTGGTAGCATGCATCAGTGAGATCTAGGCATCCTTGAGGGTGCCTCCACACCCACTAGATCCAGCACCTTCCACAGGCGTCGGAGTCTTCGGAGGATACGAAGGAGGCCGGGGTGCACGGCATCTCTCGCTTCATGCCGCAACGCCGGCATCATACACGTGTTTTTTGGGACGACTATTGACCTCATGCAGGCATCAATTGCCGATGCAATTATGGGCATTGTGTCCACTAGCATCATCCAATGATCCATGTCCATTACGGTTGGATGATCTAGAATTCAGATGATGTGTTCATTGGCTGCAATTGCTATTAGGAGGATCTTTGTTGCCCAAGCGCAAAACGCATTGATGAGATTCTTGAATTCCTCTTGGATGAAGAAACACTGCAATGCGGAATGGCCAGCATTAGAACTCCATGACAAATTACTGCATCTATAGATGGTGCATCAAGTGATTGTTAAATGGGTGATTCAGACGTACCGTTCGTGGGGCGTCGGGACCCGATGATGGGATTGGTTTCTCCACCACCACATCTCGCACAAGTGCTTGACATAGTTCCAGTCTTTGCAGAAGGTTATCCATGTTGGAAATTCTGTTCCAACATGGCTCTAATCATCTAGCATGTGCACGGTGTTAGCTACTGAGCTAACCACCTCCACCAGAGAAGCCGCGAAACCAAAAATCTCACAAAGGTTTTTACACCTTCTCCCTTTGCAGGTATGTGTCGTGCACCCCAAACTTAATCAGGCATACACTTCACCTTCAAGAGTACCAACGCCTTAACATTACATCTCTAGAAGAGCTCAAGTCATCAATACTCAAGAGAGCATCAAGCAAGGGTTAATTGATCAGCATGCAAGACAAGTCCTTTCATAGCTGTCTGTCTAGTCCTAGAACTCAAAAGCACATTCCTGAGAAGTGGCTTGACCTTGCCACATCACCAAGAGACTTGCGCTGTGGGCTTGACACAGAAGCATCCTTGTGCTAAGGTGACTGATCAGCCGTGTTGCTTCCCAGAAGCTACGCACTTTCTTTCTTGGAAGCTTCCATAACAACCAAGATGTGCATGGAGCCAGGATCGAGCTCATGGCCTCTCACTCGGCCAAATCAACAAAATGGCCAAGTTAACCACTCACCTACATGGTGTACACACAGGTCATATCTCACATGAGACAGAGCATAAATGAGTCACCCTACAACAAATCCAGGGGTCATACCTGCACAAGGGGCAGAGTGTTCCTGATCCATCGTACAAGACTGAACAAGGGGGAAACATATTCAACAAATCTCTCCCTTGCACCTTGCCTCAGTTTCCATCATCATTCTTCATCACTTGAGTTGACCATGCCGATACCTTGCCTGCCCGCCTGGTGGAGATCCTTGCCCAATGGCTTTGTAAGCATGTCAGCCCGGTTCAGCTTGGTGCCGACATACTCCAGCTCCACTGTCTACTTGTAGACCAAGTCTCGAGCATAGTGGTAGCGAATCTCAATGTGCTTTGTGCGCCTGGACAGAACTGGGTTCTTGAACATGTCAATCGCGCTCATGTTGTCAATCTTGACGATTGTCGCCGTTCCCTGTGGTGCCTTCATCTCAGAGAGCAAGCTGCGAAGCCACTGCACCTCTTTACACACCTCAGCCAATGTAATGTACTCAGCTTCAGCTGTTGACATAGAGACACACTCCCGCTTACGACTCGCCCAACTGACAGCACCTTCATTTAGCATACACACAAAGCCGGAGGTGATTTTTCTGTCTTCGATATTGCCTCCCCAGTCAATGTCGGTGTAGCACATGAGACGAAGTGACGCGGATCCAGCGATGCCTCCAAACTGGAGTCCCACATGCCGCGTCCCCTTAAGGTAGCGCATGATGCGCTTCACAGCCTGCCAGTGCAGTGGACCAGGATTGGCCACAATCCAGCTCACCTGCCCAACAACATGGGCTATATCTGGCCGGGTGGCGACCAAGGCATACATCAGACTGGCCGCTGCAGTCTGATATGGGATGTCCAGCATGTCAGTTTTCTTCGCTTCGTTGGATGGGGACATGGAGGTGGAGAGCTTGCACTCTGAGTTCATGGGTGTGCCGACATGCTTGCAATCTGCCATGTCGTATCATTTGAGGATGGAGTCGATGTACTTTTTCTGGTTCAGGCTAATGGTACCTGCGGCTCTGTCACGCTTGATGGCAGTACCTATGTAGAAGTTAAGAGGACCCATGTCCTTCATCTTGAACCTCCTACTCAGCTGCCCCTTGAGATCGTCTAGCAGCTGCGTTGAAGAAGAGCACAGAATCAGGTCATCGACGTACAAGGCGACAAACATAGTCCCTTTGTCGTTCTCATGCACGTACATGCTAGGGTCGTTGTCACTGTGCATGAAGGAATCCTTGGCCATGAATGTATCCATCTCTTGGTACCAAAGTCTTGGCGCTTGTTGTAGCCCATAGAGCGCCTTCACCAACCTGCACACCTTGCCCTCGGGAGCATCAACTCCCTCTGGAACCTCCATCAACACCTCCTTGTCAAGTTTTCCGTAAAGGAAGGCTGTCTTGACATCCATCTAGTGGACCTCCATGTTCTCGGTAGCAACAATGGCAAGCATTGACCTGAAGGAAGCAAACGTCAAAACGGGAGCAAAGGTCTCATCGTACTCTGCGCTTGGCCGTTGAGAAAACCCCTTTGCAGGTATATGTCGTGCACCCCAAACTTAATCAGGCATAAACTTCACCTTCAAGAGTAATAACGCCTTAGCATTACATCTCAAGAAGAGCTCAAGTCGTCAATACGTAAGAGAGCATCAAGCAAGGGTTAATTGATCAGCATGCAAGACAAGTCCTTTAATAGCTGTCTGTCCAGTCCTAGAACTCAAAAGCACATTCTTGAGAAGTGGCTTGACCCTGCCACATCACCGAGAGACTTGCGCTGTGGGCTTGACACAAAAGCATCCTTGTGCTAAGGTGACTGATCAGCTGTGTTGCTTCCCAGAAGCTACGGACTTTCTTTCTTAGAAGCTTCCATGAAAACCAAGATGTGATGGAGCCAGGATCGAGATCATGACCTCTCACTTAGCCAAATCAACATCATGGTCAAGTTAACCACTCACCTACATGGAATACTCACAGTTCATATCTCACATGAAACAGAGCATAGTTGAGTCACCCTACAACAAATGCAGGGGTCATACCTCCACAAGGGGCAGAGCGTTCCTGATCCATCATACAAGACTGAACAAGGGGCAAACATATTCAACACACGGCATGTTTGGGCAAGTTCGGAGATGAAGCGTGAGCTTTCTGGTCGCCTCACGCTATGTGGAGAGGATTTGAGACAATCCATTTTACGAAGCGGATAACGTCATTTTTCATTAGCTTTTGTACATGGATGTGATCAAAACATTTATATTACTAGTCATGAGCTTTCCAACACACAAAACGGCGCGTGATTCGGCCAAGCGTAGCGCAAGTTACGCATGCCGAAGCGCAGGTTTCACCCACCACAGAAACGCCTAATGCCTCCACGGCGCGCACACACTGTGGCGCCTTCTTTCACGTGCGAAGCGCCTTTCCCAAGGCATAGATCCCATTGCACTTGGTGTTGGGGTCCTCTGCACTGTTTCCACGCACTTCCCCCACTTTTGGGTAGAGTTTGGTGATGAGGTGTGACGAGGTTCGAAACCTGTCCGCGGACCTGCATTCAGAATTTTGACCAAGTCCCCGAGTAGCAAAACGTACTACTGAGTTTTGGACGCCGAGCCAGGTTTTTGGCTAAGTCCATCAGTCACAAACTGCACTACAGGATCCGGTGGAACATCCACCAGACACCTCGGCAGACCTTCCGGAGCAAAATCTCCAGATGTTACTTTTGTTACTCGGTCGGGTCAATTATCTACTGGATTTCGAGTCGCAGCCGGCTCCCAGAGCCGCTGTTCACACCCCAATTTTTGAAGGCCATATCTTCCTTCATACTTGTCCGATTCAGGTGAAACAACTTCCATCAGATTTAGAACCTCGTGAAATTTCAGGAGTAATCATTCATTTTAAGATACAAGCAATCCTTGAGCCGCTACATCTGCCGGAGCGGATTTTCCTCTTTCTGGCGGCTCGTCGGCGCCTCCCGGCGCCTCGCTTGGGCATGCGGAGGGGACATTTTTCAACATTCTCCCCCTTGAACCTGCCATGCACGCTGCTCCTGCTTGCTCTCACTCATCTTCCGCTGCGCCATCCAGCCCATCATAGCTGCGACTCGAAATGCCTTCATTATTTAAGCATGGTTTCAGCTCCCCACCTACAGCTTCCTTTTGGGTGAGGACAAGTACCTTCCTCCATTTTGTTGCATTTCTCCACATCATACCCCTTGGGATCAGTTTGGCGGCAGCCCTATTGCAGTAGCTTCCTCTGGTAGCTTGCGGGTCGCTTCCTCTGGCACTGCCAACAGTTTGTCCCGTAGCTTCCTCCAGCCAGCTTTCCAGTGCAAGCTTCGCCTCTCTACTCCAGCTAGGCCTGCTGTGGAGATCGGGCATGCCTCCCGCATGCCACCCGGCCGCCCTCAACGACGGCCGACCGTGCTCCTCAGTTTTGGAGCGGCAAACCCCGGCGCGTGATGACTGCGGACCCGGTGTAATGTCCTCCTCCCGAGATCTTGACAAGGTCCACGACTTCCGCTGCGCACGTCACCCACATGTGGCACAACATGCCACCACGCAGTCTTGCCCTCCACGCGGCACAAAGACAATTGGTACCCGTTGGATGCGTCTCGCTCCCCGTGTCGCCGTCCCCGGCTTGATGGCGGCCAACGTAGGAAGATGAAGACGCCGCCCCATGCCCTCTCATGGTCTGCTGCTCTGTTCGCCGTACTCCAGTTGATGCGTGGAGGATTGCCTTGCCGCTGGGCAGGGCCACCACGAGTGCCCCACTGCTGCAGGTAGTCTCGCCGACATGCTCACAGAAGCAATGCGCGTTCCACTTGGCCTGGTGCAAGCACTCCTCCACGCAGATGTGGATGCCTCGGAGGGTTTGAGGCAATCCGACGTAGGAGTTCACAAATCGAACAGAGGACCGAGCACCATGGCTGATTTCTTTCCATCTCACTGCCTCTAGGCAGTTCATGGCATGGCTCAGTCGAGCCAGCTGCAGCGCTACGTGGGGAAGCGCGGTGCCACAGAAGTGAATTTTCACACTGCCCGCCTTCTCGCAAGGACCCGCTGCAGCCACGAACCTCTTTGATGTGGCAGGACTACTGCCATGCTATTGTCCTTGTACCGCCAGCATATGAGCATGCAGAGAGCCCAGCATTGGCCTCTCTTGTCGCTCGTTGCATGCACACCGTGTACCTTGGCGGTCACCTCTCTGATCATCTTGTTGATCGCGGAAGTCGTGCAAGACTTTTCAGCCGTTAGCCATGTGGGCCCAGAACCCTTTGTTAGAAATTCTTTTCCAACGTGGCTCTGACCATCCAGCATGTGCACGGCATGTTTGGGCAAGTTCCGGGATGAAGCGTGAGCTTTTTGGTCGCCTTACACTATGTGGAGAGGATTTGAGACAGTCAGTTTTGCGAAGAGGATAACGTCATTTTGCAATAGTTCTTGTACATGGATATGGTCAGAACATTTATAGGAATAGACATGAGCTTTCTAACGCACAAAACTACGTACGATTTGGCCTAGTGTAGCCCAAGTTCTGCTTGCCGAAGCGGAGGTCTCACCCACCACAGAAACGACTAACGCCTCCATGGCGCACACACACCCTGGCGCCTTCTTTCACGTGCGAAGCGCCTTTCCCAAGGCGCAAATCCCATTGCACGTGGTGTAGGGGTCCCCTGCACTGTTTCCATGCACCTCCCCCACTTTTGGGTCAAGTTTGGTGATGGGGTGTGACGAGGTTTGAAACCTGTCTGCGGACCCGCAGTCAGAATTTCCCCGAGTAACAAAACGTACTATAAAGTCTCGGACGCCAAGCCAAGTTCTTGGCTAAGTCCATCAGTCACAAAATGCACTACAGGCTCCGGTGGATTATCCACCGGACATCTCGGCAGACCTTCCGGAGCAAAATCTCCAGATGGTACTTTTGTTACTCGGTCCGGTTGATTATCCACCGGATTTTGAGTCACAGCCGACTCCCAGAGCCGCTGGGCACGCCCCATTTTTGGAAGGCCATATCTTCCTCGATACTTGTCCGATTCTGGTGAAACAACTTCCACTGGATTCCGCAACTTGTCAAAGTTAAGGCGAAATTATCCATTCTAAGATCCAAGCCATTCTCAAGCCTCTAGATCCGCCGGCAAGGATTTTCCTCTTTCTGGCGGCTCGTCAGCGCCTCCCGGCGCCGCGCTTGGGCATGCGGAGGGGCAATTTTTCAACATTCTCCCCCTTGAACCTGCCATACCCGCTGCTCCTGCTTGCTCTCACTCATCTTCCGTTGCACCATCCAGCCCATTATAGCTGGTCAATCAAGGTCTCCTCGGGTGAAGAAGTCGTTGTTGAGGCGACGCAGTGCAACGCGCCCTAACGTTTTCCGTGCGTCTGAGTCGGTGACGAGACATTTTGGCATTCTTCTTCTAGGCATCTTTTGGCCTGATCTTGGTTGTGTGTAGAGCATGCCACCGTTGTTGGAGCCGTTGCAGTTCACAAGAGCAGTTCCATCACATACCAGCATTTGTGGATAGGGACCGCACTCTGAGCAACAAGTACCCAATCCTTCCACTTGGATCAACCTCACAAACTGCTGCAGAGCCTTGGCGAGGGTTTTACGATGATCAAATTTCGGGGGTCTGGTCCACATAGAGAAAGTCTTGAGGGTCGCATGGATTGCTGCGATTGAGTTGCCATTGCATGCCTCAGCCAAAAACCAGAGCATTGTTTTGTGCGTGAACGCAGAGGTGTTGGTGAGAATAAATAGGCCATTTTCCTTTCCGTCTGGAAACAACGTGCACGCACATGTTGCAGTCCAAAATTGGACAGGTACCTGCAACAGGTAAAACACAGTGAGATGTAGGGAAATACATGAAGGGAGCAGGAATAGTGTGAATCTTGGAGTCGTTTACCGTCACTACACAATAGTAATGACCGTAGAACGTGATCTCACGTTGGCCCTGCATGGTTAGTGTTCACGGTGGTCAAGACATAATTGTACAGCATGAGTACTGTAGCTACATGCGCCATCCATGCTACATTGTGACTCCGTACCTCAGTCCACACATTCCGACATGGACATCTCGCGTCACGGGGAACTGGAGCCATCAACTTGAATCCAGGTGCAAAGACTCTGTTGGCCAGTTGAACAGCAGGACCTCCTTCTTGTGGTCGGGTTGGGTGGAAACTGGTGTGTACATCAATCGGCCTGAAAGATTTGACATCCTTCATTTTGGACACAACCCAAGTAGTGTCCTCGTGCCCATCGTCCACACATGGGGACACACTGCCTGGTGCACAGGACGCGCACACCGAGAAATGGCTCAGGCTCCTCGAATCCATGGACGCTTCTACAGTGCCTGTGTCTGCCGGGATGAACCATCCAAGTGTACTTTCCAGATTAATTTTCAACATGCCAAGATGCCTCTCACACGACCCAGCAGCGTTGTCACATGAACACCGGAATTGGCCTCGAACGTCACCCTCCATAAGAGCCCACCCCCAAAAACGCTAACCCTTGCGAGAGGCAAACGTGTCAAGGATAGAAAAGCATGGGCTGTCATTTTGAGATATCGTAACAGGCACCACATGAGATTGATTCAAACATGCATTACTAGGAGGGGTCTGTAGGTGGGCGCATGCCCACTGCATGTGAACACAATCATGACGGTTTTGGGAGGTACTGCAAGTGCATGACGGTACACCAGCCCAATTGCGCCAGACGTGCACAGGTGGTGCAAACTGCATTGGTGGTCTGGGTACTGGCAGACAAGAAAGGAGTGCCACCCCTGCGTTGTGGTCAAAATCTGGGAGCAATGCAGTGTGATCCCCAATGCACAGCACAAAGTCGTGGGCCTCAGCGTCGTCAAGCTGACTTTGGAACTCAAACAACCATTCAGCCCATGGAATGGCCTGGTTTTCAGTGTTGACCTTCGCTTTCCGTCCCGGCAGAAGGTGACTTTTTTCAAAGACGTAGTTCGGCCGCTTGTGGAAGAAGCGTACCCGAAGTAGATGTCGGTCCTGGCATGCACTAAGGTCATAATAATGATTCCTTTACAATGCCATGTTATTTCAGGGAATGGGAGAACACATGAATGACGTACACATCCCGATTACTTGCTGGGCATACGAGATTACCACGGCAACCTCGTCGTTCAAATTGAAGGAACCAGCGTGGCTGTGCCTACTCGCCGCCCGGCTGCCCGCCGACCTGTGTCGTGGGCTCGATGGATTAGTGATTCCATCTGCATCATGCAGTCTGTCACTTGCATCACCGTTGCCTGCCTCATCTCCTGCCACGTGCTGATGGATACCGTGCCATGGGTTCTGCACCAGGGACATCTATTCTGTGTCGTACGCGGATGGTCCCGTTTGGCTCCGGAAAACACCACGGACATGCCTTGTGATGGATGTTCGGCTGACAGCGAGGGGAGATGTTGACAGCCTCTCACTGCGTCCAGCCTAGAATCGTAGCTGAAGAGATTCTCAAAGTCGTACACGCCAAGCTCAGTAACAACGCACCTGAAGACAGGGTACAAAGTGTCAGGAAAGCTATGACATGATTGCGCAATAGCATGGGCGATCCGAGGTGGAGGAACGTACCGTGCACAGTACCATCGGATGGGCCCCGCCTCGCTATCAAACTTTCCTGGTCCATCACGATCTCTTTTGGTGGTGGAGTGTCTCCCATTGCACTTCCGTTGTGCACAAATCCACGTACCCCCACAACCAATCGCGTCTTGTACTTCGTCTTCATCATTGTTCCACCTGCCGCAGCGATGTGATGGTGGTGGAAACCGATTCCGCTCCTCATCGTACTGCTTCACGAGTGTGGGAGCTGTGAGTTTTTCACAACCTGTTGGCATATGTGGCACCAAAATATTCAGGCTTCTTGCATTGTTCTGGAGAAGGTCATTATCGACAGGAAACCGCCTAGGTACGTAAGGTGTGGGACTACGTGGCCGTTGTCTGATGATGCGGCATCGGGAACGGGGGGCCCAGTCGGTTCCCTGGTGTTCACGGTTGTTAGGCATGTGGTCATATTGAAGTGCCGAATACTGATGTGAAGGCTTCCAAATTTGCCATTGGCTTTGCGGATGGTTGCTGCAGCAGCTGCCAGCTGAACCAATTTCCCCCCTGCGAATGCGCTGGTCAGGCCGATAGACCTGTTGGTGCTTCTCGTGCACGAGCTAATGTCGCTGTTGAAGCTGGTGGTGCGCACAAAGAAGTTGCAGCCAACACCGTTGTAATCATGTGGTGCAACACCGATGTTTCAGTAGGGAGCGCACACCACCACCGTCACGGTGCAGTGCGCACCGCGAGTATGTTGCGGTCCGGTGCACACCGCACTAGCATGGTAGGTTGTTGGCGGATGTAGGAAATAATGCTTGGTTCGACATTCGGTATGGGGATTTGTGTCCGTTTTCACTGCTGGTTACAACGACCAGCCAGCAACCATGATCTCAAGTACGCTCCCAGGAAAGTCGACAATGGGCTACCACATTTGGCTGTGTTTGGTTTTCAATCCGCCACACAGCTGGGTTTGATGTCCCGCTGGAACCTGGAAAAAGGAAGAATTCGGCAAACCTGTCCGGTTGGGAATGAACCCAAGATACTGTCAGAACAGCTCTCAACATCGTGTGGTGATGTCCACGTTGACATTACGATGGTGTGCAAAGCGAGCGCACGAACTCGGCAAACCTGTGCAATACGACAGTCAGTACTGGTCAAGTTGTCCATTTTGACCATCGAACCGATGTGAAGAACCAATTGATGCAGCAAGCCGGCTTGGGCATTACGCAATTCCGCGTTGTGCGTATAATTAGATAACCCCTATCTGCTTTGGTGCACAAAGATCACAAGCTGTATGAGTGAGCAAAAGAAAATCGTCAGCGAGGGACATGCTGTATTTTCAGGACTACGCATTACCGAAAAGAGCATGCTTCCTACCAAGAATGTCGATGGAATTACGCAATCTCAGTCAGGCAGTCGTTCAACGACAAGACGACCTTTATGACTACCGAAGCCCTACTAATGTCCAACTTTCTGCCGACACCGAGTGTTTGCGGGGCTGTCGTCCATTTTTCATGCCACAGCAAAGGGACACGTGTGCATCTCTTCCTTTGCGAAGCAGCACAGGCCATGGAAGAAAGTCGGCCTGCCTGGCAGTCGGCATTGACAGCCAGGCAGGCTGATAACACGGCAGATTCCTGGACACTGGCACGTGAATGATGGACCATTTGTTGTACCTTCTTTAGCCCCTTGTCGTCGCGGACTAGGCTAAGGCGGCTCCAACTGCACCGAGAATTGCCTGGGGATTGGACCCAGGATGCATGCTTTGAGATGTATGCTTCCACATGCTTTCTTATCCCTTCCTTCTTTTTGATGCATGCCTTGAGATGCATGGCTTGAGATGCATGCTTTGAGATGCATGCTTTGAGATGCATGCTTTGATATGCATGCTTTGAGATGCATTCTTTTCAATGCATGCTTTGAGATGCATGCTTCAAGATGCATGCTTTCAGATGCTTTCATATACAATCATTCTTTTGGATGCATGCTTTGAGATACATTCCTTAAGATGCATTCTTTAATAATGCATGCTTTCATAGACATTCTTCTTTATTTAACATGCATGATTTCAGATGCATGATTTCAGATGCATGCTTCCACATGCTTTAAGAATGCATGCTTTGATACACATTCTTCTTTATTTTAGATGCATTCTTCAAGATGCATGCTTTGAGATGCATGCTTCCACATGCTTTCATGTACATTCTCATTTTTTTATGCATGCTTTTAGATGCATGCTTTGAGATGCATGCCCTAAGATGCATGCTTTAAGATGCATTCTTTGAGATGCATGCTTCCACATGCTTTCATGTACATTTTGTTTTTTCTTAATGCATGTCTTGAGATGCATGCTTTGAGAAGCATGCTTTTAGACGCATGCTTCCAGACACCTTCATATACATTTATTCTTTTGGATGCATGCTTTGAGATGCATGCCTTTACATGAATGCTTTAAGAATGCATGCTTTGATACACATTCTTCTTTACTTCAGATGCATGCTTTAAGATGCATGCTTTGAGATGCATGCTTCCACATGCTTTCACATACATTCATTCATTTGGATGCATGCTTTGAGATACATGCCTTGAGATGCATTCTTTACGGATGCATGTTTTTATACACATTCTTCTTTTTTTTAGATGCATGATTTAAGATGCATGCTTTGAGATGAATGCTTCCAGATGCTTTCATATACATTCATTCTTTTAGATGCATTCTTTGAGATGCATGCCTTAAGACGCGTGTATTGAGATGCATGCTTTGAGATGCATGCTTTCAGATGCATGCTTTGAGATGTATGCTTCCATATGCCTTCATATACATTCATTCTCTTACATGCATTCTTTGAGATGCATGCTTCCACATGCTTTCATATACACTTTTTTATATCAGTGTTGCTCTCGTTGTTCGTTGTAGGAGCCCTACAACGACAACGTAGCAACGTTCTACAACGTTGTTGCTACGTTGTGTTGTAGGGCTAATGGTGACCCCGGGTTGCCGAAAACGGGCATTTTGCCACACACACACCCGTAACACTTCGGAAAAGGGGAAAAACACAAGGACCGAAAAATCGACCCCGGAGCCGACTCACTCACTCTCGGTACCAAAATCGTTAGATATTGCTACAGTTACTGCTGTGGCATGCATTGCATGCCTGGCATGCTTGCATGGTACACGTCAGCTGTTGTAGCCCATGCATTGGCTGCTTTGGGTGGAAGTGACATGAACGAACGAATAGTTGCTTGCATCCTATCGAGTCCAATGTACAGCTGGACACCCCTCAAGCGCTACGCTCAATTTATCCACGAAGAATNTCCATGTTTCATGCTACCCGTAGGTTTCAACAGAAAAGAAAATTAAGTACGTGCACTCCCACGATCCTTGGATTTCTCGAAAATGGATGGTCATGCATCGCCGTTGTCGATGCCACATCGATCAGGCCTGCTGCGTGTACGGCCACGATGCTGTCATGAAATCATCAACCTCAGCGTCGCGTCCATCGGTGAAGCGACGTGCCGCAGTGCAGCACCCGTGTGTCGCTGGAAGCGTTGTCTGTAGGGGTGAAAGAGCTTTGTTGGCAGTAAGTCACTGCCCTTCTCTTCGCCTTCAGCGTTGCACACCAAGTGTCGTTTGGCACTTGGTGTGCGACAACGTCTCAGGATGCAAACCCATCAGACCCCGTCATCTTCACAGCCCTCCAGGGGAGCATCTAGTGCTGCAGGGACCGTCCAGTCCCCCAATCCATCCGCAGTCACCGAGCCATTTGATGCCTCCCGATGGAATCCTCCACGGAAGCGTCAGGTATCGGG